>LBNU01009573.1:3324-30691 GCA_014162995.1 Artemisia annua
CAATATTTAATTTAACAAAATATAGTAACATATTGAAATAGACTATAATGCAAAAATTGATTTTGTAAAAAAAAAAAAAAAAAAAAAAAAAAAAAAAAAGTTAATATGGAAATTTTGTACCAGATGAGTTCCGTGTTCAAGAAAAAATTTGTACAAACAGTCGTAATTATCATTCAGAACCAAGTTCATTAAGAGTTACTATCTTCAGGGCTTTGAATCATTCAGTGCTAAAATCATTATTTTTTATTAACAGCTCCTTACTCTTTATTTGGTTGTGTTCTGTAGCATATTGATCTCTTCCAAGATCTCTATAAAGAGGTCTGCGAGGTAGGTTTTGTTGTTTTGAAATTTTGTTTGTTTGTTGGTTCGGTCAAAAGTATGGGGGGGGGGGGGGCGTTTTAAATATATATATTTTTTGAGTTCAAACAAAGTAGCCGTTTTAGGGGTGTGTTTGTAAAATTCTTTTGTCAATATATGCGTTTCAACATGGTGGTAACTTGGAGCAAAATGCCGAGCAAAATGCCGAGCAAAACGTCACATAGTCGGTATGGTAACGCCAGCCAATGCAGCGCCAGCTAGGCATAACGTGGGCTTCGACGTTACCATACTTAGCCCTCTAAGAGAAGAAAATAATGTTATTGTGTAACGGTCAAGAAACCAAAATATGTATATATTTATTATAATTCTAGCCATTTGTAACTTAAAGAAAATAAAAAATGTGACCGTTGTGTAACAGTCATAAAACCATGAGCTCTCTATATATAATGTATTTCTATGATTGTTAAACGTATCTAGTTGTCTTGCTTATCGTGAATATATGTCTTTCCTTTTCCAATGGTTGATGATATTTTTTTCGAGTTTTGCTATTTTATTTCAATTAAGGTATGGAAGCATGAATCTTGCAATAAAATTGTCATTATTTCTCGGTTCAGAAAGTTTCTAAAGAAACTGCTAATCGTAAGTTTTGTGGTTACCCTTTTACTAAAGCGTATGTATGTTATGTTGCAGGCATGCAGCTAGCCATTAAAATCTCATGTAAGCCAATACATGTATATATTTGTGGTACATGTTGGTATCATGAGCACAAGTACAAGGGCAATGTCATTTTTCTTCTAATATTTCAGTCTATGTTTGCTAACTTATATATTAAATATACCATGTTTTGCAGGCCCATACACAATATATTCCGCTTTGCCAAAATAGCATGTATCATGAGAAGGCGTTGTGTGGACACATACCGTGGCATTATCTATACAACGAATGGAAAATTGCCACGAAATCCAGGAAGTGATGGCTTTAAGCAAAGAAGTAGAAGTTGCAGTGTAAATCGCTAAGAAGATCAAGCTCACTGATCTCAATGTCTAAGAATCTTGATGATGTTGGAGATGCATAATGATCCTCAGAAGAGCGTCATTGTTTTGTTTGAATAAACTTTGTTCGGAGACCGAACAATTTCATTTGATTTCATTTATGCATAGACAATTAACGGCATATCTTTTATGTAAAAGTAAAAAGTGTAAGGAAACTAGGATCGTCTCTAATCAAATCTTGGACAAGACTAATAGTAATAGGTTTGGTTTGCAACTTGCAAGTCCAGTTCCATATTTTAATTAACTTGTTAATTAATTTTATTTTCATGTATCTGGAAACATTAGGGGCGTTGTGTAGGTCGAATATTTACACCTTGTACCTTTATGTAGTGGAAACACTCAAGTATAACCAAGGTAAGAATGGTGAAACCAAAGTCATTGAACCATCTTTCTTTGCATGTTAGACGGAAATGTTTAATGTATATCCTCTCTCTCATTGATAATCACTTATTACATTTCACAATACTATTACGGTTAAAATGCTAAAGCTAAATTATGTAAATTTAATTTGATGTCTTTTTGTATTGTTTTATGATAATCAACTTCTAACTTTTACGAACTCGCTTAACAGCGTCATAAAGACAAAAACTAAAGATAAAAAATTACAACTGTCAATTTATAATGTAATTTTTAGAATTTCGTCAAACACACCAAAGTATTATGTTTTTAAATTATAGGTCGTCCGTTTATTGAAATTAACTTATAGTCAATCAAACATATTTGTTTTCATTTACATCAATTTTGACAATTTTAATCCTTTATCAAACGATAAGAATGAATATAACACTAACATATTAAAATTATACGAACAAAAAATTAGTAGCAAAAATTGATTTTTATCCTTCTAATTGGTCACCAAACTTGTCATTCGTATTGCTTTAAAAAGTTAAATTTTGGTTCTTTAATTATGCATAATAGTTTTCCGAACTTATCCAATGCAAATCGTTTATCCTACACACGACGTAAACAAAACGAGGCAGGAGAACCAAAGATATATTTTGGGAGACTTGGTGTAAACGAAACAATGAAATAGTTGGACGCTTTATAAGTTAGTTTTTATAAACGGACAACTTATTTGCCCGTCGCTCAAATACATTAGTATATTTTTTTCTTCAAAAATAAAAGGAAAAAAAAAAAAAAAAAAAAGTACTAATCATGTTTTTCTCCTAGTGGGAAGCACAATCCACAACCTCTCGTTTAAAACAATCACTACCGTCCATTTTTCCTTCACCAATCCAATGGCCCATACTCTTCCCCGCTCACTTTTTCCCAAAATTTGAAATTTTCAGTCCCAAAATTCCTACCACTTCAAACCCTTTTAAATACATACACATTTCACCCCCAAATTCACACACACAACAATCAATCAATTTCACTAATAGCAAAAATCAATTAAAAAAATGGCCCGAACGAAGCAAACAGCCCGTAAATCGACAGGAGGAAAGGCACCAAGGAAACAACTCGCAACAAAAGCCGCTCGTAAATCCGCACCAGCAACAGGAGGAGTCAAGAAGCCTCACAGATTCAGGCCTGGAACTGTTGCCTTGCGTGAGATCCGTAAGTACCAGAAGAGCACCGAGCTTTTGATAAGGAAGTTGCCGTTTCAGAGGCTTGTGAGAGAAATTGCCCAGGATTTTAAGACGGATTTGAGGTTTCAAAGCTCGGCTGTTGCTGCATTGCAGGAGGCGAGTGAGGCGTACTTGGTTGGGTTGTTTGAGGATACTAATTTGTGTGCGATTCATGCTAAGAGGGTTACGATTATGCCGAAAGATATGCAGTTGGCTAGGAGGATTAGGGGTGAGAGAGCTTAGGTGTCTGTCTGTTTGTTTGTTGAATGAATGTTTATGTTCGTCTGTTTGTATCAAATGAAATGAAATTATCAAGTTTAATGTTTAGTTATTTGTTTAGCGTTAATGTTTTGTGTTATTCGTACTTTCATCAATATTGGTAAATATATTTATTAGCAGTAGTTGAGGTAACATATGCATTAGTTTTATCTTCATCATAAATTAAATGTTCATTTACATAATGTATAAGGGCGTTGGCAGTGGGTGCGGGGAGGCCTTCCCCTGCGGGAACACCGCCGCCGGTCCCCTGCTACCGCACGGCAAGGAACATTTGCGGTGAAGTTTACCGCACAAGATGAGAAGAAAAAAGGACCGTTGAGCATTAAATTTTTGAACGTTGGACTTGGAAAAAGGAACTTTGGGATAATATCGGATCTTTTTTTTTTTTTTTTTGCCTATTTATGGTTTATAAAGTTTTGAAAGTAGACAAAAAAAAACGTATCACTACTACCAAAAAAAAAAAAAAAAAATACGCCTAGCAAGTTTACGATGGAGCCAAAAAAAATAGGGATCCTAGAAAAAGTGGTCGTGGATCGAGAGGTGGATCGAGAGGCGCAATTCGTCCTCGAATTCAATCACAAACCGGTCACGAATCATCTTCACAACCCGGTTACCACCCACAAATGTACTCGCAATCACAACCCGGTCACGAATCATCTCCTTCACAACCCGGTTACCGCCCATAAATGTACCCGCAATCTCCACCATTTTTCTACAACCAACAACCCCTCCCGAAACTTCCTCCAAACTTCAAGCCATTTGATTATCAATATACCCAACAACCCCCACCGCAAATGCCTACTAACTTTGACCCGTATGAGCCGCGCTATACCCAACAAAAAAGGCGTGACTAGGTTAGTGAACCGTTACCCATTCATGATGATACCGAGGATGATGAATATTTCGACAATGTTGACGTGATACCAGAGACACAACCAATTGATGAAGATGCCGAACAAGTCGATGAGGTCGAAGAGGTGCCGTGGCCTAAAAGTGGAAAAAAACCAAGCAAGATTTGGACGCCCGATGAGGAGGAGGGGTTAGCTAAGGCTTGGATTAAAATTTCGGTTGACAGAGAAGTTGGCGACCGTCAAACAAAGCTAGGATTTTGGAAGCGAGTTCTAAAGCATTTTAAAACCCTTGTCCCGAGAACTGAACACACTCATCATCAATTGAACTCGAAATGGACTCCTATGCATCAAATGATCGTTGTGTTCAACGGTTACTACATACAAGCGGTATATATACTTGTTTTATTTTGTTTCATATATACTTGTTTTATTTTGTTTCATATATATACTTGTTTTATTTTGTTTCATATATATACTTGGTTTATTTTGTTTCATATATATACTTGTTTTATTTTGTAGAAACGTTTGAAAGAAAGTGGATGCGACGATCTTCAAGTTTATGAGAGAGCCCAACTCGATTTTGAAAAACAATTTAGGAAAGCTTTCGCGCATAGCAAAGCGTGGCACATTCTCAAAGATCAAAAAAAGTGGCAAGAACAACCGTTGGTTAGTCAGGCTTCTGAATCCACGGGATCGAGCAAGAAAAGAAAGTCGTCGGAGTCAAGTAGCGCTCAAACCCCAACAAACGAGACGCCAATAAACGTGGAAGATTTCGACTGTGACTTACCGAACCTCAACGAGAACCCAACTCCATCACGTCAACCAAAAGGCAAAAAAAAAAGTGGATTCTGGAGATGCAAGCCGAAGTCCGATGCGTGATACCCTTGCAAGTTACGCGGCCGAAAAGAAAAGTTTACTACAGTCGCAGTTTGAGGTCCAAAAGAAAAAAGACGAAGAATATTTCAAGTTTATTGATGGGGAGGTCTACAATCGTGACATGAAGTTCGTTATGGACCCGCACGACCATATCCCGGACCCGGCTTTTAAGCAATTCGTCATCAATCGGAAACGCGAGATATGTGCCAAATACGGGTGGCCGTGTAGTTTGTAGGATTTAATGGTTTTAAGTTTAGTTTTAATGAAATTTTAGTTATTTTATGTTTTTTTAATAATATTATGTAATGTTTATTTAATTTTAATGAAATTTTAGTTTTTTAATAAATTTTAATAGAATTTAAAAAAGAAAAAAGAAAAAAGAAAAAAAAAAGTGAGTGAAGGGTGAGTGGTGTGTTGCCAACAAAAAATGAGTGAGTGAAGGAAAAAGCAGGAGGATGATGTGACATAAGGGGATTGGGTGTAAGTGAGTGAAAGGATTTGGGGTGAGGGGTGTATTGTCAACCCCCTAAAATAAATTAATTTAGAGACAATTTGATTTATTGTAATTGAAAGTGGACATATATTTGAAATATCTCAAAATGATAACGTGAATATTTATTTGAGACGAGGTAGTATGAGATAAGAATGAGAATTGACACCTTAAACCTAAACAAGTTAGGAGAGTTAATTGCATTTTTGGTCCCTGTGGTATGGCTAAATTGCAGATTTGGTCCCTAAAAGTTTGAAAGTGCAGTGGTAGTCCCCATTTCGAAGGTTTCGTTGCATGTTTGGTCCCTCACCAACATCAAATGACTAAAATACCCTTGTCTTTTTCTTTTTTTATGTTCCTTTTAGTTTTCTTACATAAATGGTCCCTATGTCTTACCAGATTTTACATATTTAGTCCGATTTTTTTTTTTTTTTTTTTTTTTTTTTTTTTTTTTTTTTTTTTTTTTTTTTTTTTTTTTTTTTTTTTTTTATTTTTTTTTTACAATTAATATTAGTATTATTTTTTATATATTTTCGTTCGCTTTTATAAATCCGTATTTCTTATGTTTTCATCCGCTTTTATACACTTTCATTCGTTTTTATACGTTTCGTCCGTTTTTATACGTTTTTGTCCATTTTTATCCGTTTTCGTCTGTTTCTATCCGTTTTCGTCCGTTTTTATACGATTTTATCCGTTTTCGTCCATTTTAATTTAATACATTTCCGTCCGTTTTTGTAAATTCTCATCCGTTTTTAAATGTTTTTCTTACATTTTCATACATTTTAATCAGTCTTTATACGTTTTCATTCATTTTGATGCGTTTTCATCCGTCTTTTTATGTTTTCATCGGATTTTATACGTTTTCGTCGGTTTTGGTAAGTTTTTATCCGTTTTTATACGTTTTCATCCGTTATTAAACGTATTTCTTACGTTTTTATATATTTTATCCGTTTCCGTCCGTTTTTAAACATTTTTCTTACGTTTTCATACATTTTATCCGTTTTATCCATTTTCGTCTGTTTTTATACGTTGTTCTTACGTTTTCATATATGTTTATCCGTTTTTATACGTTTTCATTCGTTTTGATACGTTTTCATCTGTTTTTTATGTTTTCATCTGTTTTATAACTTTTCGTCCATTTTTATCCGTTTTCATTCGTTTTCATATATTTTTATCCATTTTCATCCATTTTTATACGTTTTCATCCGTTTTTAAATATTTTTCTTTCGTTTTCATACATTTTATCCGTTTTATACGTTTTTGTTCATTTTGACATGTAAAAAAATAGACAAAAACATATAAACGTGAGAAAAACGTTTAAAAATGGATGAAAACGTATAAAAATGGACGAAAATTGATAAAAATATATGAAAATGGATAAAAACGGACGAAAAGTTATAAAAACAGATGAAAATGAAAAAACGGATGAAAACGTATCAACACGAATGAAAAAGGTATAAAAACGGATAAACATGTACGAAAACGTATAAAAACAAATGAAAACGGATAAAATGTATGAAAATGTAAGAAAAACGTCTAAAAACAGATGGAAACGGATAAACTGTATGAAAACGTAAGAAAAACGTTTAAAAACTGGATGAAAACGTATAAAAACGGACGAAAACGTAAAAAAACAGATAAAAACATAAAAAACGGTTGAAAATGTATCAAAACGAAAACGCATAAAAATGGATTAAAATGTATGAAAATGTAAAAAAAACGTTAAAAACGGATGAGAATTTACGTAAACGGACGAAAATGTATCAAAACGGGCGGAAACGGATAAAATCGTATAAAAACGGACGAAAACAGATAAAAATAGACGAAAACGGATAAAACGGACAAAAACATATAAAAACGAACGAAAACATATAAAAATGGTTGAAAATGTATTAAAACGGATGAAAACATAAGAAATACGGACTTATAAAGCGGACGAAACATATAAAAAATAATACTAATATTAATAGTTAAAAAAAAAAAAAAAAAAAAAAAAAAAAAAAAAAAACGGACTGAATCTATAAAATCTGCCTAGACATAGGGACCATTTATGTAAGAAAACTGAAAAGACAATAAAGAAAGAAAATGACATGGGTATTTTAGTCATTTGATGTTGGTGAGGGACCAAAGATGCAACGAAACCTTCGAAATGGGGACTACCACTGCACTTTCAAACTTTTAGGGACCAAATCTGCAATTTGGCCAAACCACAGGGACCAAAAATGCAATTAACTCCAAGTTAGGATTATCATGTTTCTGTATAGCAGATGCAACCAACTTGTTTGAATTGCCAAATCTAGGTTCTAGGGCAGATAGGGAAAACAAATGGGTTGAGTAGCAAGTTAACTTTGATTTGGACTTGGATAGGTGACTTTTAAACCAATGATCGGTTTTATTTCATCAAAATAGAATTTACATAGTGGTCGAAGGCAAACGAGCAACAAGCTGCGCCGCTAGCCCTTTTTGGATTGCAAAGCTAACTCTTTTGAAAACTACATCTGTGGATCTATGTGTCATAACATTACTGTTGATAACTCGTTGGGTTGACCCATCAAAATAAAGATAGATTTTTATAAAGCTTATAAATGTGCCAAATTATAAACCACTGTGCACTATAAATAAATTTCTAAAACTTATACTCCGGTAAGAGTTCCAAAATCTTAAACTTTTTCATAAGACATTAGCGGTAATATTGAGTTATTGACATCCATTTTTACATCTATGGGATGAATCCACTTGATGGAAGGTGGGGACTGCAAGTTAGAATTGTGACAAATTTTCTCAGTTTTATGTTTTGGGGATGTCGATGGCTGCTGTTTCTTGCTTTCACTTCTTAATGTTCGCTAGCTAGTCACGATTTAATAATTGTCACTTAACATGTCTTNACTGAGCTTTTGATAAGGAAATTGCCGTTTCAGAGGCTTGTGAGAGAAATTGCTCAGGATTTTAAGACGGATTTGAGGTTTCAAAGCTCGGCTGTTGCTGCATTGCAGGAGGCGAGTGAGGCGTATTTGGTTGGGTTGTTTGAAGATACTAATTTGTGTGCGATTCATGCTAAGAGGGTGACGATTATGCCGAAAGATATGCAGTTGGCTAGGAGGATTAGGGGTGAGAGAGCTTAGGTGTTTCTTTGTTTGTTTGTTGAATGTTTATGTTCCTCTGTTTGTAGCAAATGAAATGAAATTATCATGTTTTAATGTTTAATTATTTGTTTAGCTTTTTATGTTTGTGTTTTTGAACTTTCCTAAATATTGGTAAATATATTTATTAGCAGTAGTTGAGGTAACATATGCATTAGTTTTATCTTCATCATAAATTAAATGTTCACTTACATAATGTGTACAATAAATTAATTTAGAGACTATTTGATTTAATGTAATTGAAAGTGGACATTTATTTGAAATATCTCAAAATGATAATGTGAATATTTATTTGAGACGAGGTAGTATGAGATAAGAATGAGAATTGACACTCTTAAACTTAAACAAGTTAGGATTATCATGTTTCTGTCATAGCAGATGCAACCAACTTGTTTGAATTGCCAAATCTAGGTTTTAGGGCAGATAGGGAAGAGTATAGGATCCAAATGGGTTGAGTAGCAAGTTAACTTTGATTTGGACTTGGATGGGTGACTTTAAAACCAGTGATTGAATAAATTATTTTTTTCTTCTTTGGATTGACCCATCAAAATAATGATAGAATTTTATAAAGCTTAAAAATGTGAGTATCATATTACCAAGTGACCAAATTATAAACCTCTGTTCACCATAAATAAATTTCTAAAACTTATACTCCATCTCACATCATTTTTTTTTTTTTTATATATATATATATTTTTTTAGAGTTCCAAAATCTTAAACTTTTTCATAAGACATTAGCAGTAATATTGACATCCATTTTTACATCTATGGGATGAATCCACTTGATGGAAGGTGGGGACTGCAAGTTAGAATTGTGACAAATTTTCTCAGTTTTATGTTTTGGGGATGTGGATGGCTGCTGTTTCTTGCTTTCACTTCTTAATGTTCGCTAGCTAGTCACGATTTAATAATTGTCACTTAACATGTCGTACTAAAATAATTAGATCTACATATACACTTGCTTACATATACAATCAATTATTGATCACAAATGTTATACTCCGTACTATTAAACATCAACATAACTTTACCCTGCCAGAATAAAATATGTTTTTGCAAGGAAAAAAAAAAATGTCCATACATTTTTAGGACACCAGTGGCCACGCTAAAAATATTAAAGGTGTCTAGGATATCGTTTTGAATGAGCAAAATTAAAGTGACAATATTGAAAATTAAAAATGATCGTATGCTTTCTTTTTTCTTAGTATGCGAATTTGGAAAGCAACGTGTCTTGCAAACGCAATTAATCACCCCTGAAAATAGTAAACGTATGCTTACCAGTTAACTTGGATGTTGAAATTTTTCTTAACGTGTATGCAACTTGAATACCTACCGTTATTGACATCTATGATTTCTTTTTTCTCTTGTGTATGAATAGATGCAAAATATATATAACGACCACACAAACATGAAACAACAAGAACCATCTGTGTTTTTTGGGTGTGTCTAGCTAGTTTCTTATGTCCTGTGCTATTTACATTTCGATATTTCTCTAGTACGAATGGAAGCGTTACCCTTCTCAACGCATACCCCTTCGTTGTCACTACGCCCATATGCCTACTTCCATTCTTCAACCCAAAGCATAAATTATCAACCAAGTTTCATGATTTTACGTAAAAAGAAAAGCCAACAAAAGGTATATAACACATTTAGTAAAGTATTTGATGTTATACCAGCTTGGTTTAATTGCAAAAAAAAATCATCCGAGTTGTCGTTGCTTGACAAAGTGTTAAACACACTTGATAAAGCCATCATAAACTTTCTTGATCCTCCTCTCCACAAGTCGATCGACCCAAGCTATATCCTATCTGATAATTTTGCACCAGTTGATGAGCTTAGCCCAACTGAGTGTGAGATAGTACATGGTGTTATCCCTCTTTGTCTAGATGGTGTGTATATCCGTATAGGACCAAACCCACAATTCGTCCCTAACGGTCCACACCACTACCTTGATGGTGATGGCATGGTGCATACGATCAGATTGACTCAAGGTCGAGCTATTTTTTGCAGCCGCTATGTCAAGACCAACAAGTACTTATTTGAGCATCAAGCTAAATCACAAATAGTCCCAAATGTTATTTCAGGCATGCAATGCCTCGGTCCCTTTGTTGCTCGTGTAGCATTATTTGCTGCACGAGTTGCTTTGGGCCATTATGATATTGGCAAAGGCATTGGTGTTGCAAACACAAATTTAGCCTTGTTTGGGGGTAGCTTGTATGCATTATGTGAATCAGATCTTCCTTATGCTATACAAGTTAAAGACAATGGTGATGTAATAACTTTAGGTCAGCATGACTTTAATGGCGGGCTTTCTCTTAATATGACAGCTCACCCAAAGATCGATCCAGTGACTAAAGAGGCTTTCGCCTTTCGTTATTGGTCAACACGTCCATATCTGACCTATTTCTACTTTGATGCAAATGGAAATAAGCAACCTGATGTCCCAATCTTGTCTATGAAAAAACCGTCTTTAACTCATGATTTGGCTATAACTCAAAAGTATGCCATCATTTGTGACATTCAACTCGGAGCGGATCCTATGAACTTGTTACATGGACATGGGTTAGTAAGTGTAGACAAAACAAAAGTACCAAGAATTGGTGTTATTGGACGATATGCAACAGATGAGTCCGATATGAAATGGTTTGAGGTACCAGAATTCAATGTATTTCATGTCGTTAATGCATGGGACGAGACAGATGAAGACGGAAACGACGTAGTGGTGTTGGTCGCACCCAATATATTGTCAATGGAACATTTCTTCGAGCAGGCCGATCTAATCCAAACATCCATGGAGAAAGTGACAATTCACTTTGGGACTGGGGTTGTGTCAAGACAAATTTTGTCTATTGATAACCTCGAGTTTCCAGTAATGAATCCAGCCTATGTTGCAAAAAAGAACAAGTAAGAAAAAAACCATATTTAAACCGCTAATTATACATTCAAGGGCAAACAACCTAACAATGGTATATGCATTAATTTTCGTTTACTATATGTAGGTATGTCTATGCAGCAATTTCTGAAAAAACGCCAATAAAATCGAGGATGATGAGGACAATAGGAGTGGTTAAGCTTGACGTAACAGAATCAGAAGAATACAAGGAACCATATCAGCACACTGTAGCTAATCGGATGTATGGAGATAATTGCTTTGGAGGAGAACCATTTTTCGTTGCAAGAGATCCAGATGACTCAAACTCAAAAGAGGATGATGGTTACGTTGTATCTTATGTGCATGATGAAACCACGGGTGAGTCGAAGTTCTTGGTGATGGATGCCCAGTCACCACATCTAGAAGTCGTCGCAGCTGTGAAACTGCCGCAACGAGTACCTTATGGTTTACATGGGATATTTGTAACCGAAAAAGACCTTAATGAAATGTGACAATCCAAGTCTATTCCTTATGCTAAGTATATGGAACTGATAGTCTTTTTTAGCATGACATGACACCTTATTAATATGTTATCGTTTCGGCACCTACAAAATAGACACATGAAAACATACAAAATGGGATAAAAGTGTTAGACACTCAAAACCCCGTGGGTAATACTTTATTATTTACCACTATTTATAGATTACAAAGATAACCTAAACACAACCCTAATGGGCTTAAGCACACAAACCAGACTTGGGCCAACTACCCTCTAATACCCCCCACAGTTCAAGCGGCGAAAACCGCGAAAACTCGGACCAGGGTTGAAAAGCTAATAAACAATAAATTAAAGCAAATAAATAATTGTTGATGAAGACATATGACAGCAAGCGGAAGCAAATTTTCAAGCAGCCGACATAAACACGCAACAAACCGGATAAACCAAAGTATTCGTACCAAACTAGATATACCAAAGTATACATACCAAACTGGATAAACCAAAATATCTATAAACCAAAAGTATCCATACCATAGATAAACCAAAGTATCCTACTAGATAATAAACCATTGTATTCTCTACCAAACGGGATAAACCACATCAATGATTCAGATTGATTAAGATGAAACCGACTCAACCTTTTTGACTGGTCCTCTTTTCTACTTCTAATAGCTGACATTTTCTGTTCTCAAGTCTCTTAAAGAACCAAAAAAATTTATGAGAGAACAAACATAAAACATTGAAGTGATTTAAGATTATTCAATTCCAACAAAGAAAATGAGTGTTACTAAACTACAAGTAATATATATGTTAACATTATTCAAAACAGTTGTGTCCTGTCCACCACACCCTCTTTTGATACTTTTCAATAGAAATTATAGATACAAAATGAAACCCAAGTGAGCGGAGGTTTCTTCTATCTTCTGGTTTTGCTCTCAACCTTGTCTTTTTCATGTTTCCTATATAGCTTCTCCAGAACACGTTTCGCTTCACATTCGGGAAAGTTTTCAAGGTCATAATAGTGTAGAGCGATATCAACAATCCATTCACCACTAACATATGTAACAGTGCGTATAAACTTCCTGCTTGTCCTGCTTGTTAACACATGTTCGTTATAAAAAACCCATTCCGGCTTGTGATCCAAACAATTTGATGGGTGCAAATGAACAACTTGATTGTCTTTGACGGTCAAATAGTGTCCCTTAGTGCGCTCCCAGTGGGCAACCTGCATGAAGTACCCTGCTAACATGGCTTTTCTGATGTTGATATAGTAGTCACGGCTGTTAAAATCTGTGCCGACTAACTTGAGGTTGAACCTCCCCATTATACGAGCTAGCTGTTGCCTCACGTTATCTGCAGATTTGAGCGCCCTATGATTCAAAAAGTTGTCGTAACACCATGATGGATCTTCATTATTTTTCTTGTAGGGGTGATACACGTTCAACAGCGTTAGATGGTCGCCATCAATGTGTCCAAAGCGAGCTTTTGCCTTGTCAGCAACCTTCTGAGCTTCTCTAGGCCGGACAAAGCAATTGGGTGCTGATCAGGGGCGGAACTATGTAGGGGCAGGGGAGGGTCCTGGTCCCCCAAAATTTGCGGCACCTAGTTTAAAAATAAATTCAACTTGTCACCTTTTACTATTGTATGCTATGAACTTTTTTTTTTCCTATTGTATGCACAAACTTTCTTAATCTTCCTATTGTAGCTATGAATCTGACGTGGCATGTAGTTAATTACATAAATTTACATGAATCGTCCCTGTGGCTCAAAACAATTACACCATTCGTCCTTGAAACAATTACATAAAAGGTCCCTGTAGCTCAAGAGTTAAAATATTTGCATCGTTAATCCTCATTGAGTTAAAATATTTGCATCGTTAGTCCTCATTGACTATAGAGTTAAAATATTTGCATCGTTAGTCCTCNGTATGCTATGAACTTTTTTTTTCTTATTGTATGCACAAACTTTCTTAATCTTCCTATTGTAGCTATGAATCTGACGTGGCATGTAGTTAATTACATAAATTTACATGAATCGTCCCTGTGGCTCAAAACAATTACACCATTCGTCCTTGAAACAATTACATAAAAGGTCCATGTAGCTCAAGAGTTAAAATATTTGCATCGTTAATCCTCATTGAGTTAAAATATTTGCATCGTTAGTCCTCATTGACTATAGAGTTAAAATATTTGCATCGTTAGTCCTCGTTGAGTTAAAATATTTGCATCATTAGTCCTCATTGAGTTAAAAAATTTGCATCGTTAGTCCTCATTGACTATTCTTACGTTTTTATCCCTTTTCGTCCGTTTTTCTCATGTTTTCACAGGTTTTTATCAGGTTTCATCCGTTTTTATACGTTTTCATCCATTTCTCTCATGTTTTTATCAAATCTTTTGCCACATTTTTTTATCAAATCTTTTGCCACACTTTTTTTATCAAATATTTTGCCACATTTTTTATTCAATTTCCTCTAGGGTTTAGTGTTTAGGGTTTAAAACCCTAAACCCTAAACCATAAACCCTAAACCCTAAACCCTTCTGATCCGAATCATTAAAGTGTAAAACAGCCATTGTTTTGCAATTTCAAGAGTTTATAAGTGTATAAGTTATGAATTTGGTCGAAAACCGCTTAAGTTTTGGTAGTAAACAGCCATTGTTTTGCAATTTCAGGTTAAAATCCCACGTAACTTGATGTAAAACATTATTTCGGACAACTTTAGTGCTTTACGCTTTTGATGATTCGGACCAGAAAGGGGTCAAAATCGTGATTTAAAATCGATACAGAAACATTTAAAATCGTGATTCGGACCAGAAAGGGGTCAAAATCATGATTTAAAGTCGATACAGAAACATTTTTATCAAAATTGACGAAAACGTAAAATAATAGATGAAAACGAATAAAAGTGTATGAACACGGATAAAAACATATGAAAACGTGAGAAAAACGGAAGAAACGGATAAAAACATGAGAAAAATGTGGTATAAATCTTTTGTCTAGGGTTTAGGGTTTAGGGTTAGGGTTTAGGGTTTAGGGTTTAGGAAAATGTGGACTAATGATGCAAATTTTTTTAACCCAATGAGGACTAACGATGCGAATATTTTTACTCAATGAGGACTAACGATGCAAATATTTTAACTCTATAGTCAACGAGGACTAACGATGCAAATATTTTAACTCTTGAGCTACAGGGACCTTTTATGTAATTGTTTCAAGGACGAATGGTGTATTTGTTTTGAGCCACAAGGACGATTCATATAAATTTATGTAATTAACTACATGCCACGTCATATTCATAGCTAAAATAGGAAGATTAAGAAAGTTTGTGCATACAATAGGAAAAAAAAAAGTTCATAGCATACAATAGTAAAAGGTGGCAAGTTGAATGTATTTTTGGACAATTTTCCCTTTAAATATTATAGGTTTTAGAGGTAACCTAGTTGAGGTTACAAACAAATCTCCGATTCGGTCTTCCCAAAATAAATTCGCACCCCCCCCCCCAAAAAAAATGTGTTAGACGATTATTAGACTTGGGTTGTGTTTAGGCCCGTATGTATTTGGCCCATTGTATCTTATATATACCGAACTTGTGTACAGGAATTATTCATTCAATATACGATCATTATATTATCCTACATGGTATTCATTTGGCCCAAGTGTTTCCAAGGGGGTTCAAGATATATCGAGTACTAATTTATCTGTTTTGTCAATACAAGTGGGATTGGTTGATTAAATAAATAACCCATTACAAATCAGTTGTGAAGGATTTAAATAGTGTTTGTCGTGATTCTGATCGGTCAGGTAGTATATTTTACCTCGTATTGATTATTAATTGGTCAGATTTAATGGGTTGTCTTGCACATGGTTAACCTCCTACTGATTGGCTGTATTAAGGTAATTTATTTACCTAGTACTTTTATCTTTGGTGTCTAAGTGTTTTTATTATTTACGTACCACAAAGGGAGTTGTTATCTTTGTTACCAGTTGACTTGTTTTGGTATTTGCTAACTTACTAGTCCATCCAAACCTATTCACACACCATGACTACGGATACAACTCCCCCATCACCGGTTCTCACTTTATCGGATAAACTTATGGCTATGAACCACCTAACCACTTTTGTTCCCATCAAACTTGATGTTGATGAGATGAATTACTCTCAATGGGTGTATTATTTTTCTCACCTTTGTCATGGCTATGGCATCTTGGACCATCTTGTTGATCCACCCGAGTCCTCCTCTACTACACCTTCTTCACCCCCAACTAGGGATCCGGAATGGCTAAAGGTTGATTTCATTATTCGGTCTTGGATCTTTTCCACACTTGCAGTGAATCTTCAAAAGCGGTTGGTTGTTCTTAATCCCCAAACTGCCAAAGAGGCGTGGGTGTCCCTTGCAACGATTTTTCAAGACAATAAACGCCCAAGAGCTATGGCTTTGAAGGCGGAGCTACGGAATTTGAAGCTTGGGGACTTAACAATTGATGCATACTTTCAGAAAATTGAGTCAATTGCTTCAGTGTTAAATGGTCTTGGTTCTCCTCTTAGCAATGACGATATTGTTACGTTTGCACTTGAAGGCTTGCCAAACACGTATGATGTGATTTCTACAGTTATTACTAGTAGGGAACCCTTTCCCGATCTCAAGACGGTTCGTTCTTTATTGACCACGCAAGAGATGCGTATGAAATCTAAGGTTCAAGACCCGCTTGTGGCTGCTACATCTGCTTCTCCTATGGTCCTATTGGCAAATAATAATGCTCGGCGTTCGTCTAATCCTTTGGAAAAAGTGCACAAACCTTGTTTTCTTTTTGCTAAAGGTCATTGTCGTTTTGGTGAGGCATGTCGGTATCTTCACAATGGTGTTCATGGTAAGTCTACTTTACTCCCTCGTACTTCCGGTTCATCATCTCCTATGTCGGATATGGATACCTTGCGACAATTGTTGGCTAAGTTGGGGTTTACCTCTACGCCTAGCCAAACTACTCCTCCTGTTGCTTATACTACCAATACATCTCCTGTTGCTTATACTATGAATAACCATCCTTATGGACCGGCTCAACTACAATACCAATCCCAGCCTCTCTATTCGGCCCAAGTGTTTCCACAGGGGGTTCAAGGTTTACCACAGGGGGCAGGTCATAATGTTGCTCAAGGGGTTCACGGTCTACCACAGGGGGTTCAGTTTGGGGTGACAGGTTTGTTTCCACAGGGGGTTCACGTTGCGCAGGGGGTTCCGTTTGCTGCAAGTTCTCAGCAGTTGCAGGGAGTTCACGGTCTACCACAGGGGGTTCAGTTTGCAGGTTCACAACCTGGGGTTTAGTTCGGTCCAGGAATGGTTCAGCAAGGGCCATCACCAGTCGGTTTTTACCCGGGTCAACTACTAGCATCAAGTTCACAGGGTTCGGGTCAAGAGACTCTTTTACCAAATGCCTTTAATACCACCACTCTTCAGGAACCGGCTGCTAGCAACTGGAATATGGATACAGGTGCGAGCTCTCACCTTAATGATTCTGTACATAGTCTTAGTTGTATTCTTATATCCGTCTGTTGCGGTTGGTGATGGACGTTTCATTCCCGTCACTAACTCTGGTCATAGTATTTTGTCTACCCCTTTTCGTCCTCTTCGTTTAAATAATGTTTTAATCACTCCTCACATTGTAAAAAATCTAATTTATGTGCGTCAATTTGTTCGCGATAATTATTGTACTGTTGAATTTGATCCTTTTGGTTTTTCTGTGAAGGACTTCCTAACTCGACGGGTACTCCTCCGTTGTGATAGCACGGGTGATCTCTATCCTGTTACGAAGCCTTCTCCCATTCCTCAAGCATATCTTACCAGTCAGTATACGTGGCATCAATGACTTGGACATCCAGGGAGTGAAGTGTTGTGGCGTCTTGTGTCTAGTGATTCTATTTCTTGTAATAAAGAGAAGCTTCCCGTTCTTTGCCATGCTTGTCAGCTTGGTAAACATGTGAAGCTTCCGTTTGTTAGTTTGTCTAGTTCTGTTACTTCTTGTTTTGACATTGTTCACTCGGATTTGTGGACATCCCCAATTCCGAGTCTTTCTGGTTTCAAGTATTATGTTTTGTTTCTGGATCATTACTCTCAGTATGTTTGGGTAGTTATGTTCGTACTCAGTTTAAGTGTGAAATTAAATCGTTTCAGTGTGATCATGGTGGTGAGTTTGATAATACTGCCTTTCATAAATTATTTTCCACCCATGGCATCCAATTTAGATTTTCTTGCCCTCGCACATCTCAACAAAATGGAAAATCTGAACGCATGATTCGTACCATAAATAATGTTATTCGTACTTTGTTGTTTCAAGCACACCTACCACCAAACTATTGGACCGAGGCTCTTAATATGGTTGTTTATTTATTGAATATATTACCTTCTCGTGCCATTAATAATGAGATCCCCTTTACCCGACTTTTTGGTGCTACACCTGATTATAGTGTTCTTCGTGTTTTTGGATGCCTTTGTTACCCACATATCGATACCAATCACAAATTAGGACCCGGTGCTACACCTGTAATCTTTCTGGGACATGCAGCCAATCATTTTGGCTATCGTTGTCTTAATCTTAACACCAACAAAATTATCATCTCTCGCCATGTTACCTTTGATGAAACGGTTTTTCCGTTTCAATCCCATCCTTCCAAACCCACCCCCTCATATGATTTTTTGGAAGATTCTTCCAATCTCATTTCCACCATTATCCGCACCACCCCAATTGCTCCTGAACCAACACCAACTGCTTGTGAACCAACACCAATTGCTCCTGAACCAACACCAACCGATATCCCTGCACCTCCTACACCTCCACCAAATGATCCTGTTCCTGCACCAACACCTCCTTTACCACCTTCGCCTCCACCTGTTGTATCTACTCATCCCATGGTCACACGTTCTCGTGCAGGGATTACTCGTCCCAATCCTAAGTATGCTGGTCATGTGTCTACTGTTTCTCCTTTGCCTCGGTCATATAAAGATGCTTTTAATGATCTCAATTGGCGAAATGTTATATATGATGAGTATAATGCACTTCTTAAGAATAAAACTTGGACTCGTGTACCTAGACCTGAGGGTGTCAATGTTGTTAGTTGTATGTGGTTATTTCGTCATAAATATTTGGCTGATGGCACTCTTAGTCGGTATAAGGCAGGTCTTGTTGCGAATGGTTGCACACAGATTGAGGGGGTTGATGTTGATGAGACCTTTAGTCCGGTTGTTAAGCCGGGCACCATTCGGATTGTTCTTAGCCTCGCTATTTCTCGACATTGGCCTGTTCATCAGCTTGATGTCAAGAATGCTTTTTTACATGGTGATTTAGCTGAAACTGTTTATATGCATCAACCTCCCGGTTTTCGGGATCCAGAGCATCCGGATTATGTTTGTTTATTACAGAGGTCTCTTTATGGTCTTAAGCAGGCACCTCGGGCATGGTTTCAGCGGTTTGCTGCTTACATCACTACTGTTGGGTTTACTCCTAGTCGTTGTGACTCTTCTTTGTTTATTTACAGATAGGATGATGATACCGCTTTTTTGTTACTATACGTGGATGATATTGTGCTCACTGCTTCCTCTGATAGTTTATTACAGCGGATTATTGCTTCTTTACATAAGGAGTTCTCTATGACGGATTTGGGTGCTCTTAACTATTTTTTGGATGTGTCGGTTACGCGTGACTCTTCTGGGATGTTTTTGTCACAGCGTAAGTATGTTATGGAGATTTTGGAGCGTGCACATATGGTTGGTTGTAACCCTTCTCGGACTCCTGTTGACACTGAGTCTAAATTGGGTGATGATGGTGATCCGGTTTCTGATTCTAAGTTATATCGGAGTCTTGCATGTTCTCTTCAATATCTTACTTTCACTAGACCAGATATTACATATGCTGTGCAGCAGGTTTGTCTATATATGCATGATCCTCGCGCGCCTCATTTTAATGCTCTCAAGCGGATTTTACGCTATGTTCAGGGGACTCTGGCTTATGGTTTACAATTATTTTCTTCTACTACTGAGTCCTTGGTTGCTTATTCGGATGCTGATTGGGCTGGTTGCCCTACTACTCGATGGTCTACATCAGGTTATTGTGTTTTTCTTGGCAACAACTTACTCTCATGGTCCTCTAAGCGTCAGCCAACGCTTTCTCGTTCCAGTGCCGAGGCTGAGTATCGTGGTGTTGCCAATGTTGTAGCTGAGACATGTTGGCTTCGGAATTTACTACGTGAGCTTCATACACCTGTGTCCTCCGCTACTATTGTTTATTGTGATAATGTGAGTGCAGTGTACTTGTCCTCTAATCCTGTTCAGCATCAGCGAACAAAGCACATTGAGATTGATATTCATTTTGTTCGTGATTTGGTTGCTACTGGTCAAGTTCGAGTTCTACATGTTCCTTCTCGGTTTTAGTATGCTGATATTTTTACCAAAGGGTTACCGTCTGCATTGTTTGCTGAGTTTCGTGACAGCTTGAGTGTTCGGTCTCCTCCCGCTCAAACTGCGGGGGAGTGTTAGACGATTATTAGACTTGGGTTGTGTTTAGGCCCGTATGTATTTGGCCCATTGTATCTTATATATACCGAACTTGTGTACANTCCAGTGCCGAGGCTGAGTATCGTGGTGTTGCCAATGCTGTAGCTGAGACATGTTGGCTTCGGAATTTACTACGTGAGCTTCATACACCTGTGTCCTCCGCTACTATTGTTTATTGTGATAATGTGAGTGCAGTGTACTTGTCCTCTAATCCTGTTCAGCATCAGCGAACAAAGCACATTGAGATTGATATTCATTTTGTTCGTGATTTGGTTGCTACTGGTCAAGTTCGAGTTCTACATGTTCCTTCTCGGTTTTAGTATGCTGATATTTTTACCAAAGGGTTACCGTCTGCATTGTTTGCTGAGTTTCGTGACAGCTTGAGTGTTCGGTCTCCTCCCGCTCAAACTGCGGGGGAGTGTTAGACGATTATTAGACTTGGGTTGTGTTTAGGCCCGTATGTATTTGGCCCATTGTATCTTATATATACCGAACTTGTGTACAGGAATTATTCATTCAATATAAGATCATTATATTATCCTACAAAATGTTCAAGTTCTGCCACTGGTGCTGATAGCATAGCCGAGACCGAAAGAATTTCGTTCAAGCAGTTGAATTGAGGGCGTACAACTGTCAACTTATAATGTAATTTTTGGAACTTCGTCAAACACACCAAAGTGTTAAGTTGTTAAATTATAGGTCGTCCGTTTATTGAAACTAACTTATAGTCCATCAAATCAGTGGCGGAGCCAAAAAATTTAGTAATTGGGGGCGAGTTATAAGAAAGGTTAGATACGTGATATTATGTTTTTATTAAAAACAAGTCGGGTCGGGTTTGATATACATTTAAAGGAAAGAAAAAAAATGCTTCGATCTAAGAAATTATCACTAATAAAGTTCATTCGTGTCTATATAGAAAACCTCAGTAGTGGCTCGTAATTTTTCTAACACGATTTCAAAAATAATCGTCATAGCCAACAAAGAAACACTTGATGAAAACAAAACTATAGGTGGAAACGAGCCGAGCTGAGCTTGCAAAGCTCCAACTCGGCTCGCTTAAGTTTTATAAAGCTCGAGCTCAAGCTCGTTTCGGTTAGGATCTTGTTCTTTTAAGCTTGAAAACACACTAAACAACTAGGCTAAAAAAATGTTAAATCCCTCAAACAATTAGATAGCTAAATGAGAATTGTAGAAAAAGAGTTCAATCCTAAAATATCACGTGTATACATTGTAATCCATGAACTGCTTGCAAGAAAAAATTATTTAATTCATTATTATAAAAAGAAATAACGAGTTGGAAAACCCGCGCGTTGCCGCGGGGTGTTTTCCCAAAGAGGTATTCAGTGGTATATTTAGACGAAGAGCATTGCTAAATTAGTTTATTTGCACCTGTGGACATAGATGTTGACATGGTCATGGGTATATAGATATAAGCTGAGTTGGAAAAGTTGCATGCATTGGCTGGTTAAATGTTTTACAAAAGAGTACAGCCAAATATTTTACAAAAGGATACATAGGTGTTTTGAAACATATTTGTGCAGATGTAGCACAAATATTTTACAAAACACAGTGTTTTTTAGGAACGGTTGTAAGCCGTTTAAATATTTACATTGAGAAGGTTAACTTTAGATCGTCTTGGTCTTGTCGCTTGATCTGGTTCTTGGCTTTTCTGCTGGTGAAGTATCAGTCGTGGGTGCAAAAGAAAAAAACAAAAGTAAATAATAGATTAGTTAAAGTGAATGCAAAGTTTTCATGAAGTGTGCGAGCTGTTGGTTGAAGTTAAAGTGAATGCAAAAAACAGTAAAGATAAATTATTGTGCCGGAAAGTATTTTGTAACTTTTTGATTGGATAAGTGAATAATAATAGACCATGTGGAACTTGTTTTGGGTTCTGTTGTGGTAAGAAATTGTTACCATGTGATAGGTAGGTAGTTTTTTTGTGTGTATATAAGTGGTTTATACTCATATGTTATTGTGTATTGTATTTCATCTATTCTTTTTAAAAAAGGTTGTCAACAAAGATGGGTTCGACTCCTATGATTGATGAGCTGAAAGAAGCATGCGGTTCTGATAAGTTACATAATGCATTACGTTTATTTTTTTTGCATGATGAGGCTGATAATGAAGGCCTTGCTTTGGTGTTAATTGAAAGATCTGATGACTTGCGTGCTAGTATCGGTAAAAAAAAGGCAGTTGCTTAGAGAGGATGGAATTGTGGAGGCGCCTGATAATGTTGTTGCTAATGCAAATGAATGTTTGCAGGAATCGTTGTATAAGGATCTTCAGGTATTGGCGGCGATGGGTGTTCTTCTTGATGTGGTGCATGAACCACGTGCTCAGAAGCGTCGACATGTGGTTACGATGGAGTAGTTTAATTAGGTTGTGTTTGTGTGTGTTTGTCGACGNAGGTATAAATAACAGAGCATTGTTAGAAAGAGAAGATGATGTGAGGTTGTGGACCAATTTAAGGCTGCTGGATAAGCAGTGTCTTATTATTGAAAATCTGCAGTGAATCCACTAAATAGTAGAGATACATTTCTAACTGTAGGCATGTGAGGATTTTGGTTTAATAAAAAGGCCAAGCTTTTACAGTGGGTTGTCCATATGTGGATGATCACAGATAAACGACACCTAGTGTTTTGTTTTACGGATGAGACTTAAAGTATAGGATAAAGTGGTATCCTACTGTTGAAATCAAAAGGGTGCTGTGGAAATAATTTGCACTTGACTGGTTTGTTTACTCATGTGCAAAATGTGTTTTGCTTTAGGGCAAATGGCACAAAAAGGCACTAAACTTAGGGTCTATTTTCAATCAAGGTATTCAACTTTTTTTCTTGCATATTAAGGCGTCCAACTTTTTTTTTTGGCGGATTTAGGTTTTTTTCTAACTTTCATTAACCAACTTCGTTAGTAATATTACATGTTTGGTCCTTGAGGTTGTATAGTCATTTCATGCACCATCCACCACCACCACTACCACCTGCCACCGCCACCACCACCACCTGTTGCCACCACCACCCACTACAACCTGAGTAATTCATGGGCCTTGCTAGTGTGACCAACTTTACACAACAGTTCCATACATAACCTGATTAGGCTCACGAAGGTTGTGTCTAATGAGTTTCTTAAACAATTCAACATCTTCAAAAACTCCATCAGCAACAAAAAGGCCATTAATGAGAGTGCTATAGGTGGCGACATTGGGAGGATGACCTAGCTTGAAGATGGTGGCTAATAAGGCAAAACCATAACCGAGTTTTTTAAGGTGGGAATAGCAGTTCATAGAGATGCTCAGTGTATAGATATCACGAGGAATACCCATTAAATTCATTGGGTTAAAAAGGGAAAGAGCAGTTGTATAATGTTTCATCTTTACGATATTATTAATGAGTTTGTTAAATTCAAGGATGGAAGGTGGATGTTTTCTAAGCAGCATTTCATCAAACACTTTGAGTGCATCATTAATTTTTTGAGAATCAGAACAAGTTGTTTGAATCAAAGGGTGAGTTGAAGTTGTAGAGTAATCACTAAGCAGCATTTCATCAAAGATTCTGTTTCTTTACTAGATTTGCCATACCCTTGGAATGCATTCTTGAAAAGCTGTCACCTGCTGGATTAACTAGCATGTCAGGGGTGTGTAGGTCTGAGGACTATGTGCACACAAGATCATTTATGGGAAGAGCATTTGAAACAAAAATAGGGTAAGTTGTTTTCTTGTTGATGGGTGATTGTGTTTATAAAGAATGGCAGGTATATATTGAGAACAAAAATAGCCAAGACAATTTTCTTGAAAATGATATATTGGTTTTGAATTTTGATAAATCAAGTAGCTGACCATTTAAAGTCAAACGGTTATATGATGCAATCACCATATGATCTTTATGTTTCTGAAAACTTGACTGATTTACAACCGGGTGATCACTTTGATCTACACAACTATGTCATCACAAATTTCTTAATATTAACTTTTTTAATATCAGTCATTTTGTTTCTAGAATGTCATATAATCGAGTCACTTGGTCACCTTTTGGTATTAACTCTTGGAAAGACTCAGAACCCACGAGCCTTAGTGCATCATGGTTACGAAAGACCCATGAGTCATGGAGCACCAGGGTCAGTTGGATAATACTTTCGGCTTTCGAAAGATTTGATGCTTTTCAAATCTAGTAATTAACCAAAAATAATATAGTATATTTGTGGTGCTCCTCCTTTTGTTGTCACCAACAATTATACAAGATTTTCAGTGGTGGTGGTGGTAGTTGCTGATGCTGGAGGTGGGTGGTGGGGAAGGGTGGTGTTGGTTGCTACGGTGGTGGTGGTGGAGAAGGGTGGTGTTGGTGGAGGCAGTGGTGGTGGTGGCGGTTGGTGATGGTGGTGGATAGTGCATGAAATGACTATACAACTCAAGGACCAAACATGTAATTTACTAACGAAGTTGGTTAACGAAAGTTAGAAAAAACCTAAATCAGCCAAAAAAAAGTTGGACGCCTTAATATGCAAGAAAAAAAATTGGATACCTTGATTGAAAACAGACCCTAAGTTTAGTGCCTTTTTGTGCCATTTGCCCTTTGCTTTAATGTGCCTATTTAAAGGATGTAGGTACATGTTATTTTTTACATAGAAAGATACAATGTCTAAGTATCCTAGATGTGTCAAGCTAAAAGGGGATGCAAATTCAAGTAGGTGGCCAGAAATGCTAGCCTTTTATTGCCAGCAAAGCTCAATGCAAGATATTCAAATAGCAAGAGAGATAAGTGAGTTGTCGGCAAAGCTGGTTGCTCTCATGAGTGAAAGAGATCGTTTTATTCAGGAGTTGGAAAATATTGATAATATGTATGTGCAAAAGATGATAGAACATTTAAAAGAGGTTCAAGTGAAAGATGATCAAAAGTTTACACATTTGGCGACATTGGTAGATGAACTTGACCTAAATGCTCGTGGAAAAGATGTGTTTGCTTTAAAGCTTAAGGGAATTGTTGATTTCTAAGTGTTGTGGTAGGTTGTGAAATAATGTGTCTTTGGTTCGCAAACATGGTGACTATGTTTATGTAATATGCTTGTGTAAAATATTGTACTCAATAAAAGTGGTAATAAAGCTTATGTATGGTTTATCTGCGCACTGTATTTTGAAAGCGTATAAAAATGAAATCTATAAAACAGTAAATGCAATGATGGTTTATAGATATCAGAATTTTCTTTTTTTTTTTTGGAAGAGAGTGATGTGAGATCCTTTTTTTGCTTTGGTTTTCCTATTTAAGGGAGTTGAAATGTACATCTAATTTCATATTTTCTTTCATAAGTGTCTAATAAAAGCAAGAAAAGACAATGTCTACGCGTCCTAAGTGTGATCAGCTCAGAGCTGAAGCTAATTCTAGTAATTGGTCTGAGATATTAGTTTTGTATTGTCGCCAAGCTAGTATTCATGATATTCAAATGGCACAACAGATGAATGCGCTTTGTGGGAGATTAGTTGGTGTCAACCGTGAAAGGGCTAGTTTTATTCAAGAACTTGAGACTGTCAGGAACACTTATGCTCAAAAAACGGCTGAGTATCTAAAAGAAGTTTTGGCAAAAGATGAACAGAAAGTACTGCAAATGTGCTTGATGGTGACTGAATTGGAATTGAATGCTCGTAACAATGATGTGTTTATTATGAAACTTAAGGGTCTAATGCATTTCTAAGTATATTGCTACGGTCAGGGGAGATTATGTGCATGTGTTTAGTCCTAGCATAGTTAATCGTGGTTGATTGTAAGATATTTATTTCAATAAAAGCTAGGGCTCATGTTATGTAAGTTTGTGTTCATTGTAAGATATTTTATGCAATAAAAAGTATGAATTTTAGTTTAGCAAATGTGAAGCTTACTTTCCTGTCTTTTTTGATGTGGCTCATCTTGTTGAGCAAGTGGTTGTGCCATCGCTTCGTTGCTAATCTCCTTGCCTTTTACTTGTTCTGCATCTTTTTCTTGAAAAAGTGGTCGCTTCACTGCTTTGGTTTTGACGTCTTCTCCTTTAACTTTTCCTGAGCCTTCATGAGTTGGGATTGGCAGCATTGGTGGTGGTGTTGCTATTTTATTGGCAAATATTTAGAAAATGTATATGTATATATATCTTTAAATAACAGAAAGTATTAGATAAAATAGGAAGTTTGTACCTGGCTTTTGTTCTGTTGATGCAGTTGTTTGTTCTTGGTCAAGCAACGGTGGCTTGTTTAGTTCTGCAGGCATGTTTTCATGTGTGTCTTCGTATGGATGTTCTTCATTTGTTATTGCGAGAAAGGATGTTGATGGTCCTGTTTTTTTTAAAAAGTAGTTAAGATTTGTAATTGTATACGGTATCTTTAACGAATAAAAATTGTGAAGTGAAAGAGGTTTACCTTCAATGGCTTCTATTGATTCGGCTGGTATTTCATGTCTTTTTTCTTGTCGAAAACTTGATCCATAATAAAGCTGGTTGTGTCGCTTGTTTGGTTGAAACGGATTTGGAAAATATTTTTTTGTCCTTCAGTATCAAAGATTTGTGGTGGTATTTCTTGTTGATCTTCTGCTTTATGCATTGCAATGAGTTCCGAACATGTATACCCCACGACATCATCTGCTCCGGGAGTAAAGAAAGTGATAGGGACTGTTGCAGATTGATCTTTGATGAAACCTTTGAAACAATACCTGCATATGATGAATGGGGTCATTATTATTATTATTATTATTATTATTATTATTATTATTATTATTATTATTATTATTATTATTATTATTATTATTATTATTATTATTATTTTATTATTATTATTTTATTATTATTATTATTATTATTATTATTATTATTATTATTATTATTATTATTATTATTATTATTATTATTATTATTATTATTATTATTATT
>LBNU01009573.1:30732-41058 GCA_014162995.1 Artemisia annua
AGAATAAAGCTGGTTGTGTCGCTTGTTTGGTTGAAACGGATTTGGAAAATATTTTTTTGTCCTTCAGTATCAAAGATTTGTGGTGGTATTTCCTGTTGATCTTCTGCTTTATGCATTGCAATGAGTTCCGAACATGTATACCCCACGACATCATCTGCTCCGGGAGTAAAGAAAGTGATAGGGACTGTTGCAGATTGATCTTTGATGAAACCTTTGAAACAATACCTGCATATGATGAATGGGGTCATTATTATTTTTTTTTTGGTTCGTAGGTTTTCTAAAGCTGTAATTTTGAATACAATTTACCTATAAAAAGGTTTATCCTGCATTCCATGATCCAAGCAGCGGTATGCTCCATGTTGCTCGACTACTTTTCCCATGCATTTGTTGCAAGATATGTAGAACCAATTTATTTTGATGTTGATGCTGGCTATTATTGCCTCAGTAGTGAATTGTACGCCCTATAAAGGTTTGTGTAAATGGTAAGATACTGGCAGAATTTTTGCTCAAGGTTTATTTTTGCATTCTAAGAAAAATACCTTGTAAGTTTCGGGCTCCACTTTTAGAAGGGTTTTAAGAGGAAATCTGTTGCGCAACTTTTCTTTCTCAATACCGTCGTACGGGGTTTTGCAGATACGTAGTTGCGGAGTTGTTTTGCACCTCTGTGTGTATCTGTTTTATTTCAAAAAGTTGGAACAAAGGTGTTTTATCAAGCTTTATATATAAATATGAAGCTATTTTGATTTATGGTTTCGAAAAATCTTACTGTGCTCTTGCTTCACCAATCTGCGGTATTTTCGGGTTTAGGTAACACTCTGTTGCTGAGGTTGTTGTTAGTTGATAGTTATCTACAACGACATTATTTGAAAATATGTTAATGTTTTGCTGTTTAGAGAGAATATTTTGTTATAGTTTTGATCAAATACCTCTGAATCTTTCGACACGGCAAGAGCTGACAGCGATTATAATAGGCTGTTCCATTGTCTCAAGTCTATGGTTTTCAAAATTCTCTGCCATCTGATCCCACATTGTGAATTCAACTATCCTACCACTGTTCACATAATTAAGGCATTAGAGGAATTGAAAAGTGTATTAAGTATTATTAAAACGTATTTTTAAAAAAGTTTAGGGTTGAAAGGTTGCATACTCTAAACTTTCAATGTCAACTTTTCTGTAGATAGTCTCTTCTTGATTGTCTTTTCGTTTACGGATGACTTGGCCGACTGATCTCAGATGACCCATGAAATTTGCAAATAAATAAGTATTAGCATTCGCGCATTTTGTTTTTTTTATAAAAACTTGATGTTAAAAACATGACCTGTTAGAACTAGGTATTGTATTTTTCCTGTTCCGTCTTCTTTTGGGATTTTTGATAGCAGCTAGTTGTATGAAACAAATCTGAAGTTGTGGTGGGGTATGTCTGGTGCTGTTATAGGGTCAAACTTGGTGATTCTCCCAAATCTAAGGCTTGTTTTGTTGTCGATTGTTTGCTGGTAAGGCTTGGTCGGTTCACACATGAAATCTGAAATTATGTAGACCGATCCAAGTTTGATTTTTGGGTCAAAGTAGCTGATTTCTTTGACATTCATGTTCCCTTGTATTGCATTGCCCTGTCAATGTGTATTTCTTGTAAGATAAATTTAAATATGTAATATTTAATTTTTATAGGGATTGAGTTTTATCATACCTCTCAGTCTATTAAGATACAGCAGTATCCGGTTTCCTTTTTTTTGGGAGAGAACCCGCTTTCTTTTTTTTTTTGCCGTAGGTAACTGAAATCCATTTTCTGTATACTCTTACCTCAATGACTTTGTTATAAGAGGTTGGTCGTAACTCATCTATTGTTGTAATGGCTGGCAAATTGCTGCTTTCAACAACCGCGTTTTCAGATGGATGGTTTACTTCAGCGAGTGCAGTATTGGAAGTTTCCGCCGTTTTGGCTTGAGATGTTTATGAAGTCGCAATAGTCACAGCTTTGTCCATTTCACTGGCAAGATATAAGAAATAAGAGCATGTTATAAACAGAAAGTGTTAGACTAAAGTGTTGCATATAAAATCATTTACTAAGCATAGAACAGTAGATGTCAAATACTGTTGGTGTTTAGAGAATGCAGGTAAAGATCTACAAAAAGTTGGGTATATACTGAGCATCGCAAAAGGAAATTAAAGTGGGTTAAAATTTTAAAAGAAAAAACAAAAAAAGGAAAAAAAAAAAGGTAAAAAAAAAGAAAGAAAAGGAATTTGGAGCTAGTAAAATTTTGTATCATTTATTTTTGCCAAAAAATCTCTGTAAACTATGTTTTTTGTCTCATTTGGTTTCCGATTCTGCTGCTGCTTCATGAGAATTTTTAACCCATGAGGAGATGTGGCTCTAGAAAGAGCCACATACAACTGTCCATGACCAAAAACCGGTTCTGGAAGGTAAACACCAATTTTGTTAAGGGATTGTCCTTGACTTTTGTTGATTGTCATGGCGTAACAAAGTTTAATTGGAAATTGATGGCGCTTGAAAAGGAACGGAAGGTTTGGGTCTGTATGGATTAAAGGAATCCTGTATATAAAGACTTTTTCGCCAACTCTTGTTCCTGTGATGATCTGAACTTCTATAAGCCTTGACATTAGTTGTGTAACAATCATGCGTGTCCCATTGCATAAGCCGCCTGCGAGAGTAACATTTCTTAGAAGCATTACTGGTGCTCCAACTTTAAGTTCGAGCAAATGCGGTGGGAAGCCTGGCAAGTTGAAGGTGTTGAGATACTCATCAGGGTACAACATCTCTGTGTCAGCACCACTGTCAGGAACTGGTATAGCAACATCATGGCTTGCATAGGTTGTAGTTTCTCCTTCAATCATTGAGAGAACATGTGAGTTAATAATGTCTGCAGTCTGATTTTTTGGACAGACGATCGCTTTTTGTTGGAGAGTGATTGCCGAAGGTGTTTGTAAAGTGCTTTTGTCATAGATGAAATCTATTAATTTAGAGAGACCTTCCTCGTCATCCTCTATGCAATACCTTTCTGGAATTTCAACCCATGATGTATTTCTACCATCTTCTTCATCAGGTTCACCGATTTTCCCATCACCAATATCCAAAAGCCATGAAGCAAAGGAGTGTACGGAGCTTTGTTCTTCTAAGCTCAGACCTGATCGAAATAATCTCATGTTTTCTTTTAGTGTCATGAGCCTAAAATGTGGCCACAGGTGTGATCTTGCAATCGATGATGCTATTATCTCCATTTTCAGTGCGCCTTTCTTGACCAGCAGTGTTTGCCTAAAATCTCCTCCTAAAACGATTGTTTTCCCACCGAAGAGGACATCTGGTGAATCGAGTATGTCTCTAAGTGTTATGTCTAATGCTTCGAAGCACCGACGATCATTCATAGGTGCTTCGTCCCAAATAATGAGATGTGTTTCTGCCAGTAGGTTTCCTATAAGAGTGTTCTTTTTAACTTCGCATAGCGACTCGTCTGTGAGCTCTAGGGGCAACTTAAATCTTGAATGTGCAGTACGCCCTGATGGAAGAAGCAAAGAAGCGATGCCAGATGAAGCAATCGCAAGGACAATCTTACCTTCTGAGCGCAGAGCACTAATAACAGTTTTCCACAGGAAAGTTTTGCCCGTACCTCCATGTCCATAGACAAATATCAATTCTTGTCTATTTGCTGTGTACGTATTTATGATTAGATCATAAATCCTTTTTTGCGCAGGATTGAGTTTAGGTACTGAATCATCTCTTTCTTGTGCTAGCAGTGGCCTATTATAATTTTTTTCTTCCATGAGTAGGCGATTGTTTAGCTCATCTATTAGATTCTTCGGTGGTAGCTGCAGGCCGTAATTTTCAACTGATTTACCACAACTGGTCAGCAATATTTCCAACTCATATAATATGTACCCTTGTAATTCAGCATCGTTGACATAGTAATTTGGAATCCGTACTTGTTCTGAAACAATGCCTGGAATATCGTGGCCCATTTCCTTCCAAAATTTATTCCATAACTGTATGGGGTCCCCTACTTCACAATGAGTAAGAAGCTGAGCGAAAAGAAATCTGAGTTCTAGCGAGGATGCTCATATGCATGCTTCTTGAAGGGCTGTATCCCATTCTTTGTCATCGCCAAGAAGGCCTAGAGCCTGACATGCAGCTCGATATGTAGGATAGAGGGTTTGGTTAACTTTTCGCACTTATTTAAACCCTTTAGATCCTTTTTGATGGCAGAGCAACATTCTGAAGTAGAAAAGCTCACCTGAAGTTGGGTGTACATATGCTAGGCGACCAATAGAATGGCAGTTATTTTTTCTCCTTGTCCAGGCCTTGCTATCATCGTGCCAAACAAACTCTGACGGAAACTTCAGGTACGTTAAATGATGTCCGTCTGTGTTTTCAATGTTGTACGTAAACCATTCCGTGAGTGTTGTCATTTTCTTATCTTGGTGATTTACAATTGCTTCCAAATTGTCCCCATCTCGAAAAGTTATATGCTGCATGTTTTCGAGGTGGACTTGAAGTATCTCCACTGCTGGTTCCCGGCTATGTATCTGAAATTTTAGGATCCTCCAACAGGCTTCAGGAGAACATATGAAATGACCGTCAACAAAATTTTGGATTTCATCAATGTGTGGCTGTAACCGGATTGCTGAAGTAGATGTATCACCAACAGACCTTGTTACTTGTGCGAATATTCGGTCTGTTCCCTTGGATATATACTTAAATAGATATTTAATAAGCATGCTCCATCCACAGTACTCTACATTGATATGTGCTGCAAACTTTAAGCATAAAGAGCGGTTATATGGTACAACATAGGAGTTGTCAAGCTTCATGCGGTTTTTGGTTGCAAAAATGTTTCTTTGTCTCCTACGATAATGTACATGACCTTTGTCGTCAAAGAAAGTCTCGTTGTTGTACTTCTTTGGGAAATTTTTTGTGCACTTGTCACCTTCCATACACGGTGCGTTCAAGTTGGCTTTTCCACAGGGTCCATGCATCATCATTTCAGAAACAATTTTATAGGCACGCGGATCGGCAACTGGAACAGGTAACTCTGCAGATATATACTGGTCAACATCTTTAGCATCTTGTACTTTGGTTGATGAAGATACCCACAACAGTGTGTGACAATGTGGTAACCCCCGTTTCTGGAACTCAATAGTGTACAAAACTGGACAGAAAAAAACATGAAAGGCAAAAAAGTTAGGGATAAAATTATACATTGTAATGAAAGTTTAAATTGAGTAAATTGTAAAAGATATATAGTTATTATATACCTCCAGTCACATTTCCAAATGGTTTTCTTTGTTTAAGAAATTTGACAAAGGCTTTTAGCTTTTGCTCAAACACTCGGCATATCACATCTGCCCTGTCAGATGTGCTTAATTGGGGAAAGTCTGCCATGTATCGCCGGATTTCAGGCCAGTTTGCATTACATGTAAAAGTTATAAAAAATTGTGGGTTGCCAAGCTCACGACAAATCGCCAATGCATCCAAATAGTGGCTATACATGTATCTCGGACCGCCAGTGAACGAAGAAGGTAAAATAATTCTTGACCCAACCTCAGACCCATTATGATCGCCTCTTGAGACTGCATCATATAGGCCTGATAAATATTTACCACGAATGTCATCTTGATGTGTCCTATAGAAATCCATCCTGTTCTGCTCTAGACAGCAATAAACACCAACGACATATTGCTGGAAAAGGCGGCCTGTTCGGAAAAGCAAGTTATAGCTATCATGCCTTGGGTGCAATTGATATGTGTAAAACGCATTCATCGAAACCCGTCGCATCCTTTCATTTGGATCCACTGATCGTGTCATTAACTTTATATGATATCTTGGTTGCCCATAAATGAAGATGAGTGGAAATTGCAGCGACATGTATGACTGATGAAGTTTGTTTATCCTCTTTGCTGGCCCATCTTTATATTCAATAACAATATCATAATCTGTCTCGGTTGTTGGACCACTATCAAATACTATAGCTCCAATAGCTTGTGATGTAGGTAACTCGTAACCAAGTGCACCGTTACCATTATAAAGCCTGACCTTAAATTCAGGGACATCATTTTCTGCACACTTATCACGTGCTGTTCTGAATACTTGTACCAGCTCGTTGTGGGTGTCTAAAAATTGTATGAGGCCTTGCACGACTTGTGGATCCAATGGATTTGTGTTAGAATTTGTAAAGTGACTCATTCTGTGTGTCGTAGATGTACAGTTGCAAGAAACATGGCTTGTCATCACCGGTAGGACAAAGTGATCCAATCTGATGATAGATCTGGCCTGAAACTTTAAAGACATATGGGCCTCTTCCTTGGTTGACTGTGTTGTCAATATTTGCGCCAAATGAAGTCATTGCAAACATTTGGTTGTAAGCTCTTATATGTTGCATAAAAGTAGCGTCTGAAAGAAGTTGCTTGATATAGTCAGGTGGATCTGGGTCAGATTCCATATAGATTTGACCAACTCCACAGCACAAATGATACCTAGCCTCGCGATGACCTTTTAGCCGCTCTTCATGCCAAAATGCAGCGTTGCAATAACGACATCGCTTGTTACAGTCTCCTAAATCCTCGTATACAGGCGATTGATCTGCAAATTGTAAAGCGAATGCTAGTTAAAAAGTGAAAGAGAACGTATGTGAATGAAAGGTAAGTTATTCAAAAAGGGATTACTAAGGTTCACCTTCACTTTGATGAAGATCAGATTGTTGACCACTATGCTGGACACCAGTTCCTATATCAGCACTTGCCCGACTCGTTGGTGTCTTTCCTTGAGCAATTGTTAAGAAAGAACTGTTATTGTCGGCTATTCCTACAACGAAGTAGAAGAAAGTCTATTAAGTAAAATACATATAGAAAGTGAAATGTGTAAAATAGGTTATTCAATGGTCATGGGGTGTGTTAGGATAGACATGTCTGAAAGTACCTTTGGTTGCATGAGAATCTTGCTGCTCGCTATGATTATAAAGGCCGTCGGTTGAAGTACTTTGTGAACCACTTGTTGACAAACGTTGTTGAACACAACGTGTGGTGACATTAGCTGGTGCCTTTCTTTTGTTATTTATATGGATTGATTGAGTGGGATCACTTGTCGGCACATTTGGTGGCAACGAAGGAAAAGAGAGTATATTAATTAAAATATAGATGCAAACTCGTTGGGGTAAAGTTGTTGAAAGTTACCTTTGGTTGCATGACAATGTGGTTGCTGACTACGACTATAAACAACATCGTCTGAGCTAATTTGTAAACCACTTGGCGAGAAACACCTTTGAGTAGGATGTGTCGTGACATGAGTTGCTGGATTGGTATTTTCACGGGCCGGATTGAAGCAGCTGTTGTTACTCATGTGGTTTGAGTCGCCAGCATCACTTGCAGAGTGTAAATAGCCTTCAATAACATGGTTCGCAGCATTGCCATTCGAACATTCATTAGTATTTTCAGCGGTCTTTCGCCTTTTGCGGGTAACCTTATCTGCATTTTTTAAATGGCCATCAACTGTATGTCTTATTTTATATGGCATAAGTATAAAAACATATCGTTTCTTAGCATTGCAACTGTAACGAAAGAGAAACTCACCAAAGCTGTTTGTAACATTACTCCTTTTTAGGCGGTGGGTACTAAAAAAAGTGGGCAACGGTACTGGTGTTTGCTTGCTGGGAGCAGCATCACGCGCACGAAGTTGCCTCGATGTGATTTTGCGATTTTCTTTATTGAAATCTGAATACTCATATGGAACATGGCGAACTGTTTGCAAACCAAAGTCTAACATTACCGGCCCTGAATAAGTGTCGTCTGAAAGTATAAATTACAGTTAGAACTCCATGATATAAAAAAAAATGAATATTCATAAAACTCACCACAGTTGAAAGCTGATGCACTGGCTGAACTCGAAGAAGCAACAATAGAAGTAGACAACGAAGGTTGGTCAAGTCGGTGAGACTTACACCCATGCACACTGGAAGCGTTGTTTGGGTTTGGGTTTTCAAGGAGTTGGTTACGATTATTTTGAGCATTATTTTTTAAATTGTATTTCATAATTAAGGAGCGAAACCGAACACCAATGAGACAATGTGGCAAAATCAAGTGAAAAACAATAACCAAGAATTTAGAATAAGCTATGATGATAAGCAGATACATTTTTAAGTTATATTTTTTGCAATTAGAGTAAAAAAAACAAAAAAACACAATCAAAGTTAGACTATGATTGGAAAAAATAACTATAAAGAGAAGTTCCTTAAACTGTTGTATTAAATGCGCCTATGACACTTAAAAAAATAGGGCATGCATCTACACAAACCATCTCATTAAATTAGGCTTGACATATCCATTACACTTAAACAAACCATCTCATTAAATTAGCAGGCTATCTATTTACATAAATGATATCATTAAATTAGCGTTGACATCCAAAAATGGAAAACCATTTAAAAACCCTAATTCACTTAGATGATAGGCGATAGTCAAATCTAGCACAATTAAATTAATCTGAAACATACATCAAACATCAATAACATATAAACACAAAAAAAAAAAAAAGTAAAAAAAAAGAAATTTGAAATCCAAACCTTATCACAACGGGAAGATTTTTTTTTTTTTTTTCTTATGGCACAACATAGCATTTGAAGATAAGTAATCCAAAAATGTGGCTGAAAACGGGGCGTAGTACAACTACAACACCTGGATAATTTGAGAACCACAAATGGAATAAAAAACTAATATCACTGTTCATATCAACTTACCTCCCACACAGACAACTGTAGCTGCCAACCGGTTCATCTGTATCGGATCGCGAGTGTGGAACGGCCGGTGGAAGTTGTTGGGTCGGAGCGAGGTTTTTGGACCAACAGCTAACGTAAAGGTGTGGAGTGAGAATGAACAGTGCGGGTTTTGTAGGGATAACCATTTTTTTCTTTGGTTGGGACGGGTCGGATTGAGTAGTAAACGGGCTCCAAGCCCAATGATTTATTATAATGGTAATCATAATATAGGACAACTAATAGACCATAGGGTAAATACTGATGCACTTTCTTCTTACTACCAACCACCTCTGCTCCCAAAGTCCCACCTTTAAAGCTCTTTTGCCCTCTATTTTCTCATCGGAAAAAAACCAGTCTACCGGCGCCATCTTTATTTTTGGGCACTTGAGTTGTTGCTTTCACTCACTTGGGGGGCACTCGGATTTCACCGGCGGGGGCAATGGACATTATGTCTACAAATTTGACTTTTTTCAACACTAAGTTACCCTTTCTGCTAGAATTTTGTTGAGGGCATCGCACCCCACACCCTCCTATGTGGCTCAGCCTCTGCATCAAATTATATGTTTGTTTTCGTTTACACCACTGTCGACAATTTTAATCATAACAATTATCAAACAACAAGAATGAACATAACACTAACATATTTAAATTATAAAAACAAAATTAGTCGCAAAATTGATTTTCACCCTTGTAACTGGTCACCAAACTTGTCATTTGTATTGCTTTAATAAGTTAAAAGTTGGTTCATTAATTATGTATAATAGTTTTCCTGGATAAATTTTGGGAGAATTGGTGTAAACGAAAACAATGACATAGTTGAACATCCTATGAGAGTTTTAATAAAGGTACCACTTATTTGCATGTCGTCCACATACATTTTTTTTCCTTTTAACCAAAAAAAAAAAAAAAGTACTACTCATGTTTTTCTCCTGGTGGGAAGCAAGGCACACGGATCACAATCCGCAACTTCTCATTAAAAACAATCTCTGTCGTCCATTTTTCCTTCAACAATCCAATGGCTAATACTCTTCCCCGCTCATTTTTTTTTCCCAAAAATTTAAAGAGTAAATTACATAGATGGTCCATGTGGTTTGCCCAAAGTTTCACCCACAGTCCCTGAAAGTTAAAAGTTGCACGGATAGTCCCTATCTCTAAAAAGAATAACACTAATGGTCCCTTTTTTAACTGTCGTTAAGTGACTTCCGTTATAATTTACACGTTAGTCCCTTTTGGTTAAATATCGTTGCATCGTTTATCCTTTATAATAACGGTCGTTTATAACTTATAGTTTTTCGAATTTTTCTTACGTTTTCATACGTTTTCATCCGTTTTTATACGTTTTCATGCGTTTTAATCCGTTTTCGTCCGTTTTTCTTACGTTTTCATCCGTTTTCATGCGTTTTTATACGTTTTCGCTCGTTTTTCTTACGTTATTGTCTGTTTTCATCCGTTTTTATCCATTTGGGTCCGTTTTTATACGTTTTCGCTTGTTTTTATACGTTTTCCTTTATTTTTCTTACATTTTCATACGTTTTTATCCGTTTTTATACGTTTCATACGTTTTTATATG
>LBNU01009573.1:44703-73666 GCA_014162995.1 Artemisia annua
TGGCGGTGGTGGGTGGTGGCGATCGTAACGATGCAAATATTTTAACTCGGTGAGGACTAACGATGCAAATATTTTAACTCAATAAGGACTAACGATGCAAATATTTTAACTCTAGAGTCAATGAGGACTAACGATGCAAATATTTTAACTCGTGTTAGGAGATAACGGAAAATAATTTGCATCGTTAGTCCTCATTAACTGATATTACTAACGGAGGGATGGTTTTGTGCCAACTTTAAAACCATAGGGGTGATTTTTGAGCCAAAAAAAGAAAAAGGATGTAAAGCGAGCAAATGCCAAACCACAGGGATGTATTTTGGACTTTTCTCCTCATGTTAAGTTAACACGGCACAAGATAAAATTTTCTCAGTTTATTTCTTGTATTTTTTTAATGTTTTTTATTTGTTAAACTTTATTTTCTGTTTCGTTCTTTATGTTTCGTAGTTTTTTAATAAAAACAAAATTATAAAAATTAAATTAAGAAAAAAAAAATGAAAAACTTTGAAGGGGTATTATCCACAAAAGGTATGAATTGCGGGAACACTCTGACCCCGTGTACCTTTTCACAAAAAGGTGTAGATTGACGGGGACACCCTGAACCCGTGTATCTTTAGACACCAATCATTATCTACCCTACAAAGAATAGCTTCAACAACTCATCTAGCCAGAGGCGGAGGTGATGGGGTATCTAGCAGGTGCTAGGCCCACCTCAACTCCAAATAATATTAACTAGAGCATATCTCAAAGCCCAACTTTGAAATGAATTATATGGTCAGCCCCTCCTATTCTTTGGTCTAACAAATAATAAAGAAAACCACTGATAAAGATAGACAGAAATCAACCCATAAGAAATTGAATGATTTTTTATAATACTTCCAAGTTTTGCTTCTTTTTACAACGGTAGTAATCTTTGACACTTTGAGAGTAGATTCATAATTGTTTCTTTTTTGTTATTTATTATTATTATTATTATTTTTATCTTTGTTATTCTGTTTTATAAAGGCCTTATTAGAATTTAAATACTCATGTTGTATATCTGAATGACTGAATGTATCAAAAGTGGGAGCATATAAACAATTAACACTCAATCTCTTGGTTTGCAAAATCCTTAACTTTAACAATAACTAGCCATATAGTATTGGAAATATGTAAACTTATATATAAAAATTATTCGATAATGAGAGTGATTACAGAAAATTAAAAAAATCTTGGAGAGTGATTTAAGTAAAGAATAAAGTTGCTGGCGTGTACGTGTTAAATCTATTTGTTAGTTTTGTTATTTATGGGACGTGTTGTTCTAAATTTACGAATTATAATGCTTTTTTATTAGGCTTCAAATTCTACTTTTGTTTTTTATGCTAGGTTCGACCACCCTCAACGTCAAATCCTGGCTCCGCCCCTGCATCTAGCCCAGTGGCGCACCAACAGGAGTGAGCACGAGCCGGGACTCAAACCCGTAACCTTTTATCCACAAATCTCTCGGCCAATGATTTTTTCGAAAGTGAGTACCAACTAAGCTAAAGCCCTTTGATTAAGAGGTGTATTAGAGTCCATTCCCTAATTGTAAATGAATTAACGTGTCGTATTCAAATAATTAAATCTACGGTTACACCCATATATGAAAAAATATTGATCACAAATCTATACTACATTATAAAGCATTTGGGACATTCCTAAAATGGAAGGCTTAAAAAATTAAGATTCAACACTTGCTTATAATAACAAATTTTAATAAGTACATTTATAATAGGAATGGATGCAACCCTTTAAAGCACTTTTTGTAAACATGTTTTATTAAAAAATATAAACAAATACAAAGTAATTTAATGTTAGGAAAAAAAACGTCTATAACAATAATTATCTAATAAATGTTATTTTTAAAACACCCCTAATATGAAAAATACTTGTTATTATACATATTGTACAACCTAATAAACACACAAAGCTTCATACAATTTGTATGTAAAAATAAGTTAATGGTACATATGGTTTTAAAATACGGACTGAACCAACGGGTTCAACCGGGAACCGGAGTCAACACCGATTCGGCTAGCCTATAAAAGTAGTCCGAAAACGATATTATTAAATCAGTAGAGTTTCAAAATGCATACTAATTACAATTCAAAAAAAATATTATTAAATCGCAAGAGTGCCTCGAGAACCAACATATACACCTTTTAGAATTTATTTGATAAAACTTACCGTAAAACTAAAAACTTTGTTTTATAAAAATCGAACGATTTTTTCAAAGCAAAGTATGCAAAGTGCTAAGTATATACGTAGTACTTTATATTTATTATATATATTTGTATAATAATTATTATACTCATTAAAGTAACTCACATGACTTCTTTACTCCCTCCGTCCCATATTAAGTGTCCACTTTGTCAATGCACAAAGTTTTAGAAGATTCCACTAACTACACTTTCCACCAATCAAATATTATTTTTACCCACTAAACTCTTATCTTATTGGTTGGAAGGTACACATGGACACTTAATTTGGGACAATCCAAGATTCCATTGTGGACACTTAATATGGGACGGAGGGAGTAATATTTAAGTTTTTTTCTTTTCTTTTTATAAGTACTTTTTTACTTGTATCATCCTTCTATGTCGGACAAATATAACAAACATTGTTTTTAGAGAACTAAATTTCTTAGTATAATGTAAGTGATTTTTAAAATTCGCTATGGTGTTATTACTTAATGGTAACTTGTGACTACGGGCTATTATCAACTACTTTAATCTCATACCTTTACAATATGCCAGCTACCAACTCAGTATTGTCACAATATCATGTGAATAATCTACAGTTTTTATATGAAAAATAGAGCTAAGTACTAATCTAGTACAAAATATTTTTTTTAGTCCCCACCATGGTCACTTTTAAACTAAATTCCCTAAATGGTCATGCGCGACTACTCAACTCCGCAACCCCTCCCAAAACGCGACACGTGTCCTTAACCAAGTACAGTTAGTTACTTTGAATGGGCCCACATAACTACCAAACTTACTCAACATTTGTGCTACTCAACTGGCAGCTACTCGACTTACATTGATTCACGTGAAAAAGTACATAGGGAACCAAAAAAGCAACACTTTGGGAAAAAACAAAATCTTTTGTCTATATTCTCTAAAAAGTACTTTTACTTTTTTTAAAAGTACATTTAATTTATGAAAGCTATAACGGTCGATTAGATTTTGGTCGAGTAGCGAATTATGGTCGATTATCCTAACACTTATTAATTATCACAATTAATTTTTAAAACTAACAATTATTAATTGATAACATTTAAATTTTCACCAACATATGAGATGTAGTTGATGCAAATTTAAATGCATATTTAATTTATGAAAGCTATAACGGTCAAGTGGATCTTGGCCGAGTAGTGGCTTATGATCGAGTATCCTAACACTTATTAATTATCACAATTAATTTTTAAAACTAAATTAATGGATAACATATTTATTTATGAAAGCTATAATGGTCGAATAGATCTATATAACAAACTTATAAGTACCAATCGGAAAACAAAAACGGAAAAAAATTAAGCATTAACTTAAGTGTCAATTGGAAAAATTAAGCATTAACTGATAGTGTCAATCGGAAAAAAAAAAAACGTACCGGAATCATAACGGTCGAGTATGATTACTGTTGTTGTGTTTTGTTTGAATCCAAATACATAAACATAATAATAATAAAAAAAAAAGTATCAAATCAAAACAAAAAAAAAAACAAAAGAAATCAAAAAAGTATTACCTTTCCAATAAATTTGCCTTGTCAAATCACCGTTGGTTGAGTAGCCACCGGTTGAGTAGCCGGCAGTTGAGTAAATTTGGAAGTTGATGTGGGCCCCATAATAAGGACACGTGTCGCGTTTTGAGAGGGGTTGCGGAGTTGAGTAGTCGCGCATGACCATTTAGGGAATTTAGTTTAAAAGTGATCATGTTGGGGACCAAAAAAAATATTTTGTACTAGATTAGTATTTAGCTCTGAAAAATATTGTTATTGCATAAAATTATTCAAAACTAAAATTGTCGTCATCCGTATATGTATGTATCGTAAAATATAGAAATAAAAGAAATTTTCGCTAAATATTATAATTGCATGATACCCGCCGCTGCAACGCGCGGGTACCCTGCCAATACTACTATTACACATCTACATCACTTTATCCGCCAGCGTAGACATGTTTTTGCAAGAAAAAGAAAATAATAATGTTTGAATCCATGCTTTTACGCTAAAACGCAAGAAAATTATATGACACCAAGGAAAAATTTCTTAGTTAGGAAATGCAATTTTGAAATGATTGAGATCATTTCATGTTTTAACTATTTCATGTTAGTAATTTTCTGAGAGTAAGTAAAATAATGAGTTCCTTATTTTAAATTAGTGATGGTCACATTTTATCATTTTTCTTGTTGATTGGTTTAATAAAATGATGGCTCAAAATTAAGCTACTAAATCAATCACTTTAGGCCCTAAGATATTTAAGGCTTTCGATTTTCGGACGCCTTTTATGTATATAATCAGTCACATCATTTCCTTGACTTCATCTTTATGTCACGATATATTAAATCCCTCAATTTCTAATACCGCTAAAAATATTAGGGATATTTGCTTAGTTTTTGTTTCCCCATACCTCGCTCTGAGGGGATTGAGTTTGGTGTTGCTTAGTTTTTGTTTAGCTTTTAGGTTATTAAAGACAAAGTCTTCATTTGAGGATTAAGAAAAACAAACTAGGTCCATCTTTTTATTGTACTGAAAACAAGTTAAAGTTTCAAAAATCACTTATAAATAGTTTATTAAAGAACGGACAAGAATAAACTATTTTTCAACGAACAACATGAACAAAAATGTTTGTTCGTTTAGTGTTCATTTGTTCGGTTAAACCTAAAGTAACGAAAATGAACAAGCCTTGTCTGTGTTGGTTCGTTTTCTTTGGACCTACTTTTAGATTATCAACAAAATCGATTTTTTTTCCTCCTTTTATATTATTCTTTCTCTATGTACAACAAACTAGATTCTAGTAGTCTTTCTGAATTATTGGATATTTTTACAATGTATCGGATAATTAATACTAGTATTACGCTAAAAAAAGAGAAAAAAAAAAAAAATTATTATTAAAAATGCCTCATTTTTAAATTTCGCTTGCTTTAGTCATTTAGAAGGCTTGAGCTTCAATATGATCGACATGAAATGGTCCCCTGAAAATAGTAAACGTATGCTTACCAACTTGGATGTTGCTACTTTTCTAAACGTGTAAGCAACTTGAATTCCTTTCATTATTGACATCTATGATGTCTTTTTTCTACTGCGTATGAATGTAAGCAAACTATATAAAACCACTGCATGCACTACACAAACATGAAACAACAAGAACCATCTGTGATTTTTGGGAGTGTTTTCTTGGGTGCTTTGCTATTTACGTTTCGATAATTCTCGAAAAGAAAAATTAAAACAACAGTACGAATGGAAGCATTACCCTTCTCAACGCATACCCCTTGGTTGTCATTACGCCCATATGCCTACTTCCATTCTCCAACCCACAGCATAAATCATCAACCAAATTTCATGATTTCACGAAAAAAGAAAAGCCAACAAAAGGTATATAACACATTTAGTGAAGTATTTGATGTTATACCAGCTTGGTTTGATTCACTAAAAAAATCATCCGAGTTGTCGTTGCTTGACAAAGTATTAAACACACTTGATAAAGCCATCATAAACTTTCTTGATCCTCCTCTCCACAAGTCGATCGACCCAAGCTATATCCTATCTGATAATTTTGCACCAGTTGATGAGCTTAGCCCAACTGAGTGTGAGATTGTACATGGTCTTATCCCTCTTTGTCTAGATGGTGTGTATATGCGCATAGGACCAAACCCACAATTCATCCCTAATGGTCCACACCACTACCTTGATGGTGATGGCATGGTGCATTCGATCAGGTTGACACAAGGTCGAGCTATTTTTTGCAGCCGCTATATCAAGACCAACAAATACTTATTTGAGCATCAAGCTAAATCACATATAGTCCCAAATGTTATTTCAGGCATGCAATGCCTCGGTCCATTTGTTGCTCGTGTAGCATTATTTGCTGCACGAGTTGCTTTGGGCCATTATGATATTGGCAAAGGCATTGGTGTTGCAAACACAAATTTAGCCTTGTTTGGGGGTAGCTTGTATGCATTATGTGAATCAGATCTTCCTTATGCTATACAAGTTAAAGACAATGGTGATGTAATAACTTTAGGTCAGCATGACTTTAATGGCGGGCTTTCTCTTAATATGACAGCTCACCCAAAGATCGATCCAGTGACTAAAGAGGCTTTCGCCTTTCGTTATTGGTCAACACGTCCATATCTGACCTATTTCTACTTTGATGCAAATGGAAATAAGCAACCTGATGTCCCAATCTTGTCTATGAAAAAACCGTCTTTAACTCATGATTTGGCTATAACTCAAAAGTATGCCATCATTTGTGACATTCAACTCGGAGCGGATCCTATGAACTTGTTACATGGACATGGGTTAGTAAGTGTAGACAAAACAAAAGTACCAAGAATTGGTGTTATTGGACGATATGCAACAGATGAGTCCGATATGAAATGGTTTGAGGTACCAGAATTCAATGTATTTCATGTCGTTAATGCATGGGACGAGACAGATGAAGACGGAAACGACGTAGTGGTGTTGGTCGCACCCAATATATTGTCAATGGAACATTTCTTCGAGCAGGCCGATCTAATCCAAACATCCATGGAGAAAGTGACAATTCACTTTGGGACTGGGGTTGTGTCAAGACAAATTTTGTCTATTGATAACCTCGAGTTTCCAGTAATGAATCCAGCCTATGTTGCAAAAAAGAACAAGTAAGAAAAAAACCATATTTAAACCGCTAATTATACATTCAAGGGCAAACAACCTAACAATGGTATATGCATTAATTTTCGTTTACTATATGTAGGTATGTCTATGCAGCAATTTCTGAAAGAACGCCAATAAAATCGAGGATGATGAGGACAATAGGAGTGGTTAAGCTTGACGTGACAGAATCAGAAGAATACAAGGAACCATATCAGCACACTGTAGCTAATCGGATGTATGGAGATAATTGCTTTGGAGGAGAACCATTTTTCGTTGCAAGAGGTCCAGATGACTCAAACTCAAAAGAGGATGATGGTTACCTGGTATCTTACGTGCATGATGAAACCACGGGTGAGTCGAAGTTCTTGGTGATGGATGCCCAGTCACCATGCCTAGAAGTCGTGGCAGCTGTGAAACTGCCGCAACGAGTACCTTATGGTTTACATGGGATATTTGTAACCGAAAAAGAACTTAATGAAATGTGACAATTGATTCGTTGTTTAAAACGTTATATCAAAAATACCAACAAAGTGAGGTCAATGTTATCGTGAGGACAAGAAGTAAACCCTTCGTGAAAAGGATTACCTCGTAAACTCGTGCAATGTGATATTTTTCAAGACCGGGAAAGTGATTTCCCGGGTCGTACCCCAACGAGGTGTGAATGGAAAGTTTCGAGAAAACATCGAGATTAAAACCTTGTATGTTTGATTGGAAAGATTGTTTGGTTTTGTTTGTACGTTAAATTAACGAAATTGGAAAATAACGAATGAGAATGAAAATAAAATAACTTAAGGGGAAACAAAAGGCAAATGGCAAACTAGGGGAATCCTAAAACACTACGGGAATCAAAATTAGGTATCGGGAATCATAAAACACAAGTTAACAAATAAACGTGACGTTTATTTAAGATAAACGTCAACGTACAAATAAAAACGTGAAATTTTAGCTACGCAAGTCCTACGGGCCTACAAATAATTATCCTACGTACTAGATGACAAAAGAAATTTTTGGGAAAAAGAAAATTAAAAATTTAATAAAAAGTCTATTTATTATGAATTTAAAACTATTTATCACTAATTAAATTCTAATAAATATTAAAACTATTCTAAAAATTCTGAAACTTTTTAAACAAATTCTATAAGTTAATATTAACTTAAGAAAAATATAAAAAGGGGGGGNATATTCATCACAGGTCACTGATTCATGCAGAATGCACGTATCAAAAATATACAAAGTAGACGTGGTGGAATTTACTATTCAAACCCTTGTGAAAAGGCCGAATTGCAAAACCCGTGAATACGATATATATATAAGATACCGGGTAAGTGATTTCCTGGGTCATGTCCCAACGAGGTGTGAATGGGCAAGATCGATTAAGATTCGAGATTAAAATACTTGTATGATAGGTTGTGAGAGTTATTTGGTGTTGTGGAACAATTACGTAAAGCAAATAAACTAAAAACACGCGTTTTAATTAAAAATAATGTCAACGCGCAAAATAAAAAGTGAAATCTAAACACGACTAGTCCTACGGGCATACAAATAATTATCCAACGTACTAGATGACAAAAGAAATTTTTGGGAAAAAGAAAATTAAAAATTTAATAAAAAGTCTATTTATTATGAATTTAAAACTATTTATCACTAATTAAATTCTAATAAATATTAAAACTATTCTAAAAATTCTGAAACTTTTTAAACAAATTCTATAAGTTAATATTAACTTAAGAAAAATATAAAAAGGGGGGGGGGGGCACAGCTCAAAAATAAGCAGAAAATAAGCAACTAAAAGCTGATTAGCTTATATAAGCTAAACAGAAAACTACTACTATAAATATTAAACTTTGCAAACAATAGCAAGTAACATTTGTAGAGCAGATGGTGGGGGTGTGCTCTCGTGGGTCTGTTCTTGCCTCCAGGAGGTCACAGGTTCGAACCTGTGCACCTCCTTTTCTTTTGAAAACATTTCTTTTTTTAATTTTTCTTTTTGCAAAACATTTTAACAACTAAATAAAACATCTTTTGTAAAAGAACTTTTTATTTAAAACCTTGAAATGAGCTTATGCAAAGCTCAAAATCCAACAGATTGGTGTTTATGACTAAAATGAGATTTTGAAAAAAAGAAAGCTAAAAGCTATCTAACAAAGCATATAAGCCGCAACCAAAGAACAAATCAACTCAACCTCAAACTCATGCAAACAACTTAACAACAACATTCATTAATCAAGAACAACAAAAAAATAAATAAAATCAACAAGCTCAACACTGCTGATGTGCAGCAGCATAAGGGGTCCAAAAGGCCAAGTTTGGGGGCAAAAATAAGCTATTAAATAAGCACTAAAGGGCAATCCAAAAACACACACATGTATACAACCTAGGTGGCTTTCTAAAACAGAAAAGATCAAGGAAATTGGTCAAAGAATGAGCAAATTATAGGCTAATGAAAACTGGGTCAAAGTGGAAGCAGGGCACATACATGAGCAGATAGCTCACTTTGGACTCAAATTCAAGTGATCAAACCAATTTCAATTTGCAAAATTCCTTTTGATATTGATGAACAAGCTACCAAAGTTTTCAAAACAACAATTTTTATTTAATTCCAATGAGCCATGAGGGCTAGAACTGATCTGGAGGTTTGCTCCATTTTTTCAGTTCATGAAAAACTTTGACTTTCCTATCTTTCTTAAATGTTGACTAATTTGAGATTAGAATGATCCTAGGTAACTGAATATGTTATATTAACCTAAGTTATGACTAAAATAAGCTAGCTTAACAACTTTTATAACTAATCTAAGATTATACTATCCTAATATACTAACAGTTGACAGTTAAGAGGGTTTTAAAAGGATTTTTTTGACTTTCCAATTATAACTACTAGTTATTATGCTACAATTACACTATAATGAGTTAATGACCCTAATGAAAAAGTCCAAACAATTATTGACAACAGCAATGATCAAGAATTCAACAAATAAGGCAAAACCAAACACCCCTTATAAAACAGTTTATGAAGTTTAAAGAAGCAACTCAAGAAATTAAGCGACGAAACTGATGAAGAAGCTTATACTAGTGTGAGATAAAGATAAATAAGCAGAATCAAGCAACAAATAACAACTAAAAATAAGAATTACAGATTATGCTAAAAAAATGGAAAAAATGCCTTACAACTTATCCAAGCTCAGAAACTAGTGAGAGTCAGGACCAAACCACCATCCTACACTCCCCATGGAGTTCTAAACCAAGTACCATTCAGCATAAACCTGCTCCATTCTTCTTCTTCTTCATTTTTTTATTTATTTATTTTTTATTTTTCTTTGTATTTTTTTTCCTTTTTTCTTTTTTCTTTTTGAGATTTCTGTTTTCCAAGTTTGAGAGGGAGCTTATAAAAGCTTCTGAGACAAATTGTAGTGCAAGTTTAGGTTAAACAATAATAAATTGTAAACTTTGAATGAAAAATGGAAATTGCTTGAAACTTGAATAAAACTTAATTTAACTTGAAGAAATTGAATTACAATTGAAAAGTAAACATACTGAAAGAAAAAAAAAATACAAGGAAAAAGGATGCCTTAGAAGGCTACAATGAGCTCCTATTTATACTAAACTATAATTAGGTCTTCTCCTCTGTTTGTGCTTCTTTTGTGAGAGCAAATGGTACAAATCTCTTCTTTGTGCTTTTCCAAGTTAATCCCAGCTGTTGGATTGGAATTTCATTGATCCTAGCCTTTAAACCACTTTTGGCGGGAAAACTTATGGTGTGGATTTTTGAGGTAGGTAGGGTTTTGTGAGTGGTGGAGGAATGTAGTGGGATGGGGAATGGTGATGGGGGGAGCTTTTGAGGTGGTGATGGAGTGTAGCAGAAGTGTTGGTGGTGATGGTGGTATATACTCTGGATAAAACGGGGGAAGGGGAAAAGGGTGATGTTTGACTTTGGTTTGACCTGGGTTTATAAAAAACGTGGGGTTGGGCTGGAAATGGGCCAAGGGAAATTGGACTTGGTTAAGGGTTGGTGTTGGGTTTATTTTTTGGTTAAGTAAATTACAAAAGGTCCATTTGGTTTTTAAGTTACATAAGCACAAGGACCCTTTATGTAATATTATGAAAAACAAGGGATTGGATTTGTAACTTTCCAAGAGTATCCATAGGGACCAAACTTGCCAAGTTGACTTGTCTAAGGACCCTTAATGACTATTTCCCAAATTTAATCACCAGGGACCATTTCTGCTAACTTTTGAAAGTTCAGGGACCAGTTTTGACATTTATGCATACTTTGCTCCGTTTTTCGTCTGTTTTCAATCCTTTCTACCTGAAACACGCAAAAACACACTCCAAGGATATTTGTGACATTATTTGATCGTTTTTAGGTGTTTTTGATTGTTTTGACTCGAAAATTGGACGAAAAGATATGTGGAAAAAGGCACATATCAAATCCAAGTTAATTCCTTATGCAAGTATATGGAACTGATAGTCTTTTATAGCATGGCACCTTATTAATATGTTATCGTTTAGGCTCTTACAAAATAGACACATGACAATATACAAACCATTGTATTCTCTACCAAACTTGATAAACCATTTTTTTTTTACATCAATGTATTTGATCATTAAATTATTTTTGAAAATGCTACATCAATGATTCAGATGAAACCGACTCAACCTTACTTATCATAGCTGACATTTTCTTTTCTCAAGTCTCTTAAAGAACCAAAAAAAAAAGAAAGAAAGAAAGAGAGAACAAACATAAAACATTGAAGTGATTTAAGATTATTCAATTCCAACAAAGAATATGAGTGTTACTAAAACTAAGATACATGTGAACATTATTCAAAACAGTTGTGTCCACCACACCCTCTTTTGTTACTCTATTCAATAGAAATTATAGATACAAAATGAAACCCAAGTGAGCGCGCGGAGGTTTCTTCTATATTCTGCTTTTGCTCTCAACCTTGTCTTTTTCACGTTTCCTATATAGCTTCTTCAGAACACGTTTCGCCTCATTGTCTTCACATGAGGGAAAGTTTTCAAGGTCATAATAGTGTGGAGCGATATCAACAATCCATTCACTACGAATACATGTAACAGTGCGTATAAACTTCCTGGTTGTTAACACAAATTCGTTATAAAAAACCCATTCCGGCTTGTGATCCAAACAATTTGATGGGTGCAAATGAACAACTTGATTGTCTTTGACGGTCAAATAGTGTCCCTTAGTGCGCTCCCAGTGGGCAACCTGCATGAAATACCCTGCTAACATGGCTTTTCTGATGTTGATATAGTAGTCACGGCTGTTAAAATCTGTGCTCACTAACTTGAGGTTCAACCTCGCCATTATACGAGCCAGCTGTTGCCTCACGTTATCTGCAGATTTGAGCGCCCTATGATTCACAAAGTTGTCGTAACACCATGATGGATCTTCATTATTTTGCTTGTAGGCGTGATACACGTTCAACAGTGTGAGATGGTCGCCATCAATGTGTCCAAAGCGAGCTTTTGCCTCGTCAGCAGCCTTCTGAGCTTCTCTAGGCCGGACAAAGCAATTGGGTACTGATAGCATAGCCGAGACCGAAAGAATTTCGTTCGAGCAGTTGAATTCAGGGCTTACTACAAGCATCTTCGCCATTTGAGGATCTAGCGGGAACTCGCTCATGATTTCACCCAACTTGGTCAAGTTTCCTTCATCATCTAACGCTCCCAAATAATTCAATTCCTCAAGTGCACGCATCAAAGTCTCCGGGGCAGGTGGGTCCATGAAATCAAAATGAACTAAATCATCGATACCAAGCTTCTTCAGAGTAAGAAATGTGTTTGTGAGGTTCGATCGTTCTATCTCAGGGCGGGTTTGCGGCTCAAGATCGTTATAACTTGTCTCGGTGTACAATCTGAAACATTTACCCGGTTGTGTTCTTCCGGCACGACCTGATCTCTGGTTAGCACTCGCCTTTGATATTGGAGACACCAACAATGACTCAACACGTACACGTGGATTGTAAAGTTTCTGCTTTGCAAAACCAGGGTCGATCACGTAAACTATTCCATCAATGGTTAAAGAAGTTTCTGCAATGTTTGTTGAAATTACGATCTTCCTACCAGGAGGACCACCCTCGGTTACCGGAGGTGGAGCAGGTTCAAATATTTTCTGCTGCATAGCTGGTGGGAGTGTCGAATAAAGAGGAATGACTTTGACAGGCCCCACCGGTCGGTCTCCCATATTGCCGAATTCCTTTGTTATCTTGCGACAGGCATCTTCTATTTCCTCTTCTCCAGTAAGGAAAACGAGTATATCACCAGGAGGTTCAGAAAGATGTATTTGTACAACTGTTCGGATTGCTGCTTCAAGATAGTCTCTTTCAGGCTCTTGCGTATAGAAGATATCTACAGGATGAAGTCTTCCAGGAACTTCCATCAAAGGTGCACCGGAGAAATACCCCTGAAACTTTTCGGCTTCAAGTGTAGCACTCATGACTACCAACTTGAGGTCGCTTCTGTTTTTCAGCACTTCCTTTAAAAGCCCAAACAAGACATCAGTAGCCAATGTTCTCTCGTGAGCCTCATCGAGAATAATCACCTTATACCTCTCGAGAAGTGGATCTGTCATGGCTTCTCTTAATAGCATACCATCTGTCAAGTACTTCAAGACGGTTTTGGTACTGCTGACATCTTCAAAACGGATGCTGTAACCTACTTCTTCTCCAATTGCAACGTCCATCTCCTCTGCAACACGACGAGAAACAGACATTGCAGCCATCCTACGAGGTTGGGTGCAACCGACCATGTATTTCTTGGTCCTATCACAACTCTCTAGTTCAACAGCTTCCAACACAAATTGAGGAATCTGGGTAGTTTTACCACTACCAGTATCACCAACAAGGATCAAAGTCTGATTCTCTTTTAAGGCTTTCAAAAACTCATGTTTCTGATGCCAAACAGGCAAAGTCTTCCTCTTTTCAAGAATCTCATGAAACCCTTGGGAATAAGGTCTTCCATTCCAAGGATTAATGATGGTGCTTGTTTTGACTTTTGCCGTTACTCTTTCGTCAACCACGTCGAAAAGACTCACCTTGCGCTTGCGCTTGCATTCGGTGCCCATTATTAGGGTTTGTTTGGTGCCCATTATTTTTGGTTAAAAAGAGGGGGAGAGGGGTGGGCCGGCTTATATAGGTGTTGATAACCGTCTTAAAATTATACATGCTATAATACCGACAATGAAAACCCAGTAATACTTTATTATCACTATTTATAGATTACAAAGATGGCCTAAACACAACCTTAATGGGCCTAAGCCCACAAACGGGACTTATAAGTTGTAACCATGGAAAGTTTTACTGGGTGAGTTCTTGTAATCCCGAAACAGAAAAATCAAGATCAAAGAAACTGATCTAGGCCCTTTGCTAAAATCGCAACCAAGAAACATATCAAACATACCAAACACGCTCATAATCCTTCTAGGCTGAATTTAAGCAATAAGTGTCCAAATTACAGTACACTATTCACACCAAGATGCTACATGTCTCTTCCATATCATACAACTTCCGACAACATAATACAACAAAATTCACACACTCGAGCCCTACTCTTCTATACACAAACAGGCCCGGACCAACCACTTGGTTCATCAGAGAGAACCCCACACACCATATTTGGCCTGTGCGTACAATTCAACCCCTTCGACCAGTGCAACAAAAATGGTCAAAGATCACCGAGATCACCTCTCTTGATGCACACTCACCTGCAACCCGACCGTTACAAGCTCACGACCGACGTTATAGCAGTCTTGCAAACAATGTTTACCGACATACGTATAGGGGTAATTAGGTAATTTCACACTATCCTATCTTTCCTCTTACTTAACTTCCCCCACCAGTTTCTCGTCCGCCTTTCACCACCACCAACACCGGCACCGTCACTTTCAGGATGTACACCCTTCACAAGCTTTGATTTAACATCTCGTAACCGATACTTGTACTCTTTTTTCCACATCTCGAAACTCTTTTTTAGAATTTTAAAATCTTCAATTTGTTTTGAAGAAGGTGGCCGTCCGGGATTTATACTAATAACAGCTTTAGCATCGTTATCAAAGTTCTGTTTTCTTTGCTCGAATTCCCGAGATAAGTTATCAATTGTGGGAGAAACAGCACCACTGGTTTGTCTACCATTTCCATTTCTGGCAGGTGTCATTTGGACTGGTGTTGGGATTCCCGATACATCATCCTCAGAATCATAATAATTAGTTGATGGTGAAACATCTGGTCTTCCATGTTGACCATCGGATATTCCTGCACCAAGAGTTTTCTTTGCTGCAGCTACACTCATCTGCACCAACAAAAATATATATCAATATTATTGTTTAGGAGTGTTTGGATGTAAACTTTTGAAAGTGACACGGATTTTAGGAGATATTTTTGGATGTGCCTTGAAATTTGAAAGTGATACACGGATTATTTAATCATATGCTTGAGTGTCTAGAAAAATCTGATTATCCATAAACAGAGATATAATGAGCAAAAATCACAACTTTTTTTGGCATAAAAAGAGGGTTGTGTTTTTGAAGTTGGAGTGAAGTCTTTAAAAGAAGTGGAAATTTTAAATCTGCTACAGCTATCATGAGACTGATTATTTGAACCCTAACCTATCTTTTGCAAAACATAGTTTAGGGGTTAAACAACTAAAATAAAAAAAGTTTAGTCCTTTTATCATTAATAACCAAAAGATAAATACGCAAACTCACTTGTAAAGTTGCCATCTGACTTTGCCACGTCTCCTCAACCGCCTTCATCTTGGTTTCATATTCTAACCACCGCTCTTTAAATTGTCGTACTTGTTCCCGCAACGCCAAATTTTCATGCTCTCTTTCACTCAGTGATGATTCCGCCTTTGTTACTCGTCTCTGCAGCTCTTCAACATCCGGTGATATAGATTGTATATTTTCTTGTGACAAACCCTACACAGAAAAGAAAAAAAATCCAATATTAATACGGGTAACCACATTTGCATCTGTTTTTATGTATTGAAACTCCCAAAAAGAGCATGCGCGTACCTTCAACTCTGAACTTTTACTGCCAAATATAAAACTGCCAAAAAGAGGATGAGATCTTGGCCTGCTTCTAAAATTACCAGGGGATGACTTTTTCCATCTTTGCAAGTGATTAAAATGTTTTCGAGCCAACCACCCACGAACCACTACAAAATGTAAGGATCAATAGTTAAGATAATATAATGCAGCAGTTTAAGATAATATGATGTAACAATCTTTTTTTGTATTATCTTACAAAGTGATTACTTGTGATCACAAAAAGCCTATACGATTAGAATTATAAGATGCTTTTTTTTTCTAATATTAATTTAGAATGTCCTACACCTTTTGACCACCAATTGGTATCAAATAACAGCCTAACTGAACCCTTTATCATATAAATGGGTTAAAAACTTGAAATTGACCCGTCTGCTACAAAAGAAAAAAATTCAAGTAACATGTACCTGACTGTATTTGTACAATTGTTGACAAATGCTCATCAGATAAACTTGGTGCAGTCCCGCGATTATGGTTCTTTGAAACATTATGCTTCCTCCTTGCATTTTCACCACGAACAACTGCATGAAAACGTTACACATTTAGAAATTTCTACTATGTTTTCACTATTAAACGAAATTACTTAAAATATATCTATGCAGATATCTTACATGACTGCAAGGTCACAACTCCAAATTTCAATTCATGGAAGTCAAGAAGGACTCGGCCACCAAGGAAACCATTTTCAACCTCACGAGTACCGTCCAGAACTTGTTGTCTCAAATTTTCTAAAACATCAACCTACTCACACAAAATTGAACCAATCAAACAAATATACAGCATTTTAAACTCTTAATTTGTACTTTTGTAAATACCAAGAAATCTAACCTGCCCAACTTGGAAAAATAGTTTTGTATATCCAACTTGATACGTACGCGGGTGAACACGATGCTGCTGCAGAATAGCAATGGATGTACTCAATGGATCCGTACACATAATGTTCTCTGACAAGAGACAGCCAAACCTGATATTTGAACCAAAAATATTCATAATAACATCAAGCATAATAAGATAAAGCGGCAAATTTAACCCTTTAATGCATGAATGTGTGAACGCTGGTCCTTCAAACATTTAACTCTATGAAAGGGTATACAGGAAACAGATCAAAATTTATCATTTACTTATATAAGTAAGATTATCATCTAAATAACATGTTTTTGGGTGATTTATATCTAACTTTGACAAACTAATTCTTTATAGAAAATACGTAATAAACTGGAAAAAAAAGTTCACATTAACCAGACCCAGTCTGTTCCGACTTGTATAAATTTTTTATCCTTTTTGATTAGTTGCCAAACTCGCCCGACCTGTCCATCATGTCACCTAATTATATGAAAAATAATATGATTTAACAAGTTTTGTTCTTTACCGTTCAGCAAATTCTTGATGTGTGAGGCACATTGGGTATTTAGATTTTGAGATTTGCACTATCTCCATAATTCTGCTGCATCTAAGCTGTTCCAAGACGACATCTTTTTCATACGTTCCAGGAAGTTGCTTGGTAGTTGGTTTTAGGCAACGAATGAAATGTGGCTTTGACTTTTCTAACTGCTGAATCATTTTAAACAGCTGATCCTACCAGCATCCAAAAACTCATTATCAGAACTTGCAGCATTTATTTACTAAAACATGCCAAATATATTTGGCCATCCACGCGTAAACTTGGAAAAAGAAGATGCCCCATTTAAAGAAAATTTCAACCCATTTTGTAAAAATGGGCCAATTTGGATTAGATTTTATTGTTGACAGAAAAAGTTCTAGCCAAATGGAAAAAAAAATGTGAAAGGTGAATACTACCTTAAACTTTTCGCCTACACTTTGCTCATGTGAAACAGATACAGCGAGGTCGGTTGTTTTGGACTGGTTCATAAAACCAGAGGCAAAGCAGTTGAGAAGCTTCTTACGGGATGACGTTAAGAGTTGAATGGTATCAGTTTGTAGTGTATCAATGTTTTGTTCCAAGAAACCGGTAGCATCATATTGAACCTACACATGGTCCATAACTTGGTCAGATAAAATTTAAACGGATGGGATCACTTACAGTTTGTAATTTTGGCCCGTTTACTTATACAAGAGTTGATTTAGGATATGCTTACTCTTTAGTAGAAAACAAGTAAAATAAAAATAGAAAGTTACCTAAAGAGAAATCGGGTTGAAAATTTTGTGAATCGTATAATTATTTGTTGTGCATACAATCCTAAAAGGTTTATTCAAACATCAGGTTACTTCTACAATAACATACAATTTGTAATAAAAAAAAATGTGTTTTGGCTTTTGGGTCAACCTATATCGACCCGTGCCAGAAAATGTATCAATTTTTTACCCAAGCTTGTTTGAAAGGTTACCCAACTTCCACGCCCATCACATATGTCACCTCTAGAATATTATCAAAAGTGCGAATTGTTCAAGTAACAATGGCAAACCTCTCTGGCAGAGTGACGAATCCTGAAGGTTTCTTTATCACAGCTAAAGCATGAATTAGAACTCAACTGCTGTTTAATTTTATCAGTAAAGGTAACATCTGTGGCTTTGGAGGAATTAGAATCCTCATCCAGTATTGAGATTAGCCCCATTGGTTTCTGCAGAAATCAAATGATGTAAAATAAACCCATCCTTTAAATGTAAAAAAAGTTCAGTCAATCACAAGTAAAAAAATATAATTAAGATCGTATCTTTAGACATCATAATGAATATTTGTTATAAATTGCATGACGATGGCACATAATTGATACCTTCTCAAATAGATCCAAACACTCTTCATTGTCTTCGAACTCTACCTTTTTCCAGTGGATCCCCTCCAATTCATACTCCTGATGATTATAGTAGCAGCAGTAAAGCAAAAATATATGAGAACTCAACAAGTATTCATAATTCATAATTTTGTGCATTTTTACAATAAAGCTAAAGAATATAATTTCCAGATATGATTACAGAAAGACCATTGGCTCTCACCTCTTGTTCAAGCTTACAAAGGTGCCGAATGAAGTGCTGCAGCAACCTCTCATCAGCATAGTTAATTAGCAGCTGCTGAAAGCTATTTTTCTGAGAATAGAGAAATATAAAATGTTACAAAACTTGTTAGTATTATATATTGTTGTCATCAAAGGTGAATAGATGAGTGGGTTGTAACCGGTCAAATTGGATCCTTTTGATAAATACTTAATGTGACGATCATGATTATAAGATAATATTATCAACAAAATAATGTAACTTTTCAATAAAACGAATTACGAGGTTCTAAGCAATAAAACAGATTTTGGCGAATTTCACCATTTGACCCGTTCCTTTTTCATACGATTATTTTTTATATAATTTGACCCAATCTTGAAGTAAAAATCCACCTATTTATGTATGCACAGGCCGAATCTTCATGGACTATGAGATTACAAAAAGTATACCTGAAATGATTCAAATCCATAAGTATCTACGAGGCTTATGGTCCGTTCTTGAGCATGTTGCTTGTCTCCCTCAAGTGATCTATTAATTTCTCCCACAATCCAATTAAACATGCTCTCGTAAACATAGTTAGCCATTGCATTTCTTTTATTAGTTGCCTGCACCATAAAGAATCAATTGTCATCATACATTCTTCAGAACTGAGATGATGAGATATAACCTCAGATCAACATGCACTGGAAGTTGACTCTTGATGTACCTGCTGCAATGTCAATGGTTCGGTCATCTCATTGGCTCTGTTAGTAGATAAAACACTAATAAGGTCATCCATCTCGCAGCCCATCAACCTGGCAGCACTTCTACTAGCTTTATATACACAAGAAACGCATGTTAAGAATAGCAATAGATCTGCTCATATTTCACACCAATAAATTACAAAGAAACAACAGGAAATTGCTAGATACCATTTACATAATATAAAACTAGATGTAGAAAAGTACCTTCATCAACCTTAACCTTCACATGTTCTTCTTCTTCAATTACTTCAAATGAAATATTCCCAAGCCATAAGATTGCAGCAAGCAATTCAAAGATATCCTCTTGATTTTGATAGGAAAATCCAAGAGCATCAAGAGCTTCCTGCTCAAAAACATATATAGTTGGTTAAATTATCACGTTTCTCGTTCAACAGATAATATTGGCGCATGAGGCATGCAAATACTCTTAAACTTACCGTTAGCATTATAAAGTTGTGGGCATCATCAACACCGTTAATTTTTAAGCACCCACTCTGATTGAGAAACTTGTACTCGCTTGCCATTTTTAAATTCAATATATCTGTAAATGGAAAAATAAAACAGAAGTTGTGAGAATGATGTAGTTAAGTAGAAATGACAATTTTTATCACTTGCTAATGAAATGAGTGGTTCAATTTGGGCTATGTTTTTTTCTGTAACAGGTCAAATAGGTAAAATACATAAGAAAAATAACACGAAAAAGATGCAAACGTGTTAAAAGTTGTCCAAATTGTATCTTTAATGCATGTAGCCTCCTAATCATGTTATTAGAAGAATAACATTGAAATAATATAAGTTTTTTTGTCATGATAAAAACACTAAGGGTGCGTTTAGTTAGAGAAAAAAATCTTGATTTTCTATTTTCAGATTTGTAAAAAAAGGAGGGGATTTAATTTTCCACAAAACATAGAAAACGCGTTCGTATGATACTGTTTTCTATTCTGTTAAAAAGAATTTGGTGGGAAACATTTGATTTTAACGCAATCTCTATTTTCCTTGTTTTGTACGAAACATTTCGTATAAAACAAGGGTGTTTCCTTTTAACCAAACGCACCAGAAATTTTGGAAAAAAGTGTTTTAAGTCAACCACCATCCCAACTCGACCTTTTACCCCTACTTGAAATTTCATGTTTTGACCATGAACCCATATACATGTAAGTAATGTTATCAACCATAGAGTCAAAATCATGAGCAAGAAACCTTTAAGAGACGATGGAGCCCCAGCACAGATCTGGTAGAAGATATGGTATGACCGTTCTCCACGACAAAGCTGAGATACTCTTGACTGCATAATACAGAGTAAATTACACAAATGAACCTCAAGTAGACATCAAGTTCACAAATACAAATCAAATAACAAAAGTAAATACCTTTTCTAAAGGAACTGTTTGTTATATCAGGATGTTGATGTCCACATGAACATAGCAAATCAGTATCCAAGTCAGCAAGTCAACCAAAACAATTTAATCAACAATATTTACAGAGAAAATACACCTACGTGTTTGGATACAAGCACCACTTATTTTCCCGTCTAAACTATAATGCATATCAATTAATTTCCCCTGCACCACAGAAAGTTTGAAGTTAGATAAGTTCAGGGAATACCATTGCAGTAAAAAATATATACATGCTGATGAAAAAACCCACAAATCGGCTGGAATTGCAATTCGTGGATGTTTTCGCATTCCCAAAAGCTTCAAGAATACAGCTACTCTGAGTTATTTTGGTTGTTATCTCAGAATTCCCGTCTCTAATAGAAGCTAGATACTGCATTGCAAATTTTGCTGTTTCGGTCTTCCCGGATCCACTTTCACCACTATACCATACCACATACAGGGGTTAAAAAATCAGTATATGGTATACAAAGTAAAGTTTAAGACATAGAAAGGGTGAAAGTGCTATCTAATCTCATTCTGGTCATTCAATATCTCACATCCAAATACCCACGTAATAATGAACTAACCTGATAATAATAGATTGATTTCCACCATCTGCAACGATTATCAAAAAAAGAATCATTAATATTAGAACTGAATAACTCCAAATATAATTTTGGTTTTTCTGCAACTCACCTCTCATCATCTCATCATATGCAGCATCAGCCGTAGCATATACATGAGGATTGTCCAATATCTTTTCTCTATAGGCTGTAGCAAAATCGTTGCCATAAATAGGGACATCTTTGAAGGGATTCATTGCCAATAAAACGGGCCCCGCCTTGCTCTGCATAAGCAAACCAAAATCTCAGGCAGAGACGTAACCACAACAAGACAGTATTATGGGCTTTATATCATGTAGTAAATTGTTGATCATATACATACATAAATTACATCACGATCGTATCTATGCTGAAGATTATGAAGAACAGATGGTTCATTTAGATAACTAAGTTCAACAAGATCATCTATTCCATCAAGAATTTCAGTATTTCCGGGTAAGAGGTCTCGTGTAGATACTGTGACGACCTACAGAAATAGCATTGGAAGTAAATTAGCATCAAATTAGTATTGACTGTAAGGAGTTTTGGCATTGCTAATAGACTCACATTTCCGTTCAAAAGCGTTACAGAGGCTTCTTCACCTACGGCTGATTTGATCTTAGCTAACTCCCATTGACCATTCTGGGGTCTACACCATACTCGAAGTTGCTGAAACAAAAAAATCCCAGTGATCACTACATTGCTTCATAGTAGATAAAAGTTCTAAGAGAGTAAGAGGATGTTTTGGCATAGCATCTTAATAAGTCATTACGTGATGTGGAATGATAAAAATTACATAAATAGCTATAACAAAACGAATTGCCGAAGACAGTTTTAGGATGTGCTTTAGCTACTTAAATCGTCAGGATCAAATATTTAGTCATAAGAGGAGCCTAGGATTGCTTACAAAGACACTCTTTCGTTGCTCTTAAAATAAACCGTTTTTAATAAGCAGTATTAAGTTGCTTATTCTTAGCAGTTTATTTAGATAAGCAATCCCAAACACGAAAACACCCTCTCATAACTGTCCTACTGAATAAACAATGACAAACACCACACAGAAAACCGATTATCTACTAACCAAAAAGGCAATAATCACAAAATCACTTTCAAACCANAAAAAAGAAACATGAACAGGACACTTTCAAAGCAACAATTGATTATAACCTATGAATGAAATAATGATCTAAATCATACCCCTCCAACAAATAACAAAAATAGATTAGGCATACAAAATAAAAAAGGGCTGTACAAATCACTTGATAAAAATTAAAAATCATGCCCTACGTTTCATTCATCTATTGATTATCACTTGATTTATATGATATAAACCAATTGTTCGACTAGAAAAAATTATTTGAATACCTCTTGGTGTGTTGAGAGAATAAGAGCTGTTGTGATGAAAATTTATGTCGGAAGAAGAAGGAAAAAAAATAGTTTTGAGATATTGTATGAGAGAGAATAAAGTGGGTTGCAGGTGGGAATAAGATGAAATCTTACCCCTCATGGTGGGTTTTGTAAATCACCGTATATGAGGATATGGTTCCCAATTTTAAAGCCCGACCCCCTCAACCAAACAATGGTTATCAAGCCCAATCCCACTCCTCATGGCCTACACCCATAAAACAAACAGGCCCTAAATATAAAAATTTGGATATTATGGATTTAATGGATGGTAAATATGGTGTAATAAGTGAAGATGAGAATTTAAGAGGTGGTAGGGAAATGTAAAATTCAGGTGTCCAGAGAAGGAATGTTGTTTATCCAGGTTGTGAAAGTACTGTGGGTCTAGGATGAGTTTAATGGAAGTCTAGAATTAGTTGGCCGATTTTAAGAATTATTGTAATAAGGAAGATTCATAATTCCGGTCATTATTTTCCATCAATGTCAACTTTTTTACGACTAAAATATACTCACTTAAACATATATTTACCCCACCAAGACATACACTCATACACAAAAACTAAAAAACTCGGCCGTGCAGTCAACCGAGTCCTCCCTTGTTTGATCATGACCGCGGGTCAACAGTCGTCCGAAGTGAAAGTAATAATGTAGGACGCATCTTGCATGCCAAGATGGCAGCGAAGACCACGACCACAATTATCTATCACACATGGTCTAATTGTCTCACAACTTCCACAAATTTTTAATTGCTATTTCATCTAGTCATCTATGGTTATACTTAAACTGCATTAACTTTTGATGTTTAAAAGTTGACTTAGGATCAAATGAGAAGAAACCTTAAAATGAGAAGAATGAGAAATAAGTATAACTACACATTAGAGATGCATCGATTTAAATTAGATGCATCATTAACCTTTTAGATGCACCACAATATATTTTCTAACAAAAAATTAGATGCATATACATATATTAGATGCATTTCATCAAGTTAGAAAATTCTATGTATTTTTCATCCTCTGTGGATCAAATTTGTTGCTTGTACTACTTTGCATTTTTTTCACTTCAAAATCACTTTCGAAACTAATTGGGATGCATATAAATGAATAGAGATGCATCTAATTCAAGTCGATGCATATCAAATATGTGGTTATAATGACACTACGTGCGTGATATTCTTATAGAAAAGGAATATTTATTGAGAATTAGGTTTAGAGCAAAACTTGACCATAATGGAGTCACATGGCTACAAGACTACAAACATACGAAGGAATAATTGTTGTTGTTCATTTACGTTATCTTCTGATATTTAAAATCTTAAAATTCAGATTTTACACATTTGTGTCATAAACTATTGGCCACGTACCAAAAACATTTACAAATACATGTTATAATTTTGTCACTTAAGAGTAATAATTTTATTGCTTTAAGTTTTTTAAGCTATAAGTAAATTTCTTTTGTCTCAAATTTATTGTGCATGTTTTCCTCATTTGAGGTTGGTATTACAAACTTAAAAAAATCATAAATTATTTAGTTAAGTGTAAACTAACATTTTATAAAAAAGTAAAAGAAAAAACACAATAATTATTATGTTTTTCAGTTTTTCTTGTATATTTTTTTATCGTTGAACCATTATTTTAGGACGAATGGAATAACATATATAAGTTTTATTTACTTTGTCTTCATTAGTGGATATTTTCATATATTCAGAGACTTTAATTATTTAAATTTTTGTATGTTTATAATATTATGTTATTTTTTTAAACATTGTAGCTATGCATATTTTGACTCTTTGAACAAATGGGATTTTGAGTTTCGAAATTTTTTCTAAAGTATGCTTATAATATTATGTTACTGTATTTTTTTTAGACATTTAGCTATGCATATTTGGAACCAATGGGATTTTGAATTTCGAATTTCGAAATGTGAAAATAATTGGTAAAGTGAAAGGACGTATTACAAGTTTGAATTTTGAGGCAATCATGTATGCACACTCACTCGATTTTCAAAAGGTAAACTTAAATAATGAATAGATAATTAAGAATTAAAAATTACTAACAAACTTTGACTTTCTATACCCCTAATGACTTTGAAGCAGGTAGACGTGTTAGATCCTTCCTGATTGAAGGTTTAAACGATCACACCGAATTATTAAATTTAACTTTATTAACACTTATTATTGTTTTAAATGTCTTTCATTACGAAAAATGTATGTAAACATTCAATGAAAGTCACAGGCTGATGAATGCTTTAAACATAGATTAAGGGCCCGTTTGGTTTAATGGCGTGAGGGGGCATGGATTGATTCAAATTCTAAATCAAGTGTTTGGTATAAATTTGATTCTCTGACACATCACTTTTGAATAAAAACTTGAATTCAGGGTCACTCGAGTGGCATGGGGTGGAATCAAGATAATAAGTGCTATATTTTATTTTATGTATTTTGTCAGCCACATCTTCTTTTATCATTTTTTGTTTTTTGACTTTTTTTATTATTAAATAATATATTTTATTATTTTCTTTTTCTCTCTCATTATTTAATTCAAACTCATACTTAAATCAAATTTCTTTCAAACCTTTCCCAAATTCAAATCCAATTCCAATCCCACTTACAAACCAAACGGGCCCTAAATATTATAGAAAATATATGCGATGTTAAAACCCGTAATCAATTCATCCCGGACTTTGTGATTGTCTTTAGTATAGGTGTGAACTTCTTTGTTTTATTTTGTTTTGTGTTTGGGGCTTACTTCTTTTAATTATCTTGTTAAAAAGGCGGGTCGTCATTTCTTTTGTATCTCGTTTTTGTTTTGGTTCCGTAATAAATGTCTTTCTAAAAAGAATTGATCCCGCAGTATCATTTATGAGTTTGCTAGGTCTTAGAGGTTGTTTGATAAAAATTATGATTTAGTACTGAATGAATCAAAAGTGCTGAATGATTCAATGTTGCTGAATGATTGTGATTCTGAGTGAAACAGATTGTTTGACAACTGTTTTGAAAGAAAAGAATAAAATTACTAGCGTGACTTTTTTTTGTATGATTTAGCACTACATACAATATTTAATTTTATAATTATTTTGACATGATGGAAATTTTTATTTAGCAATAGTTAGCCAATGAACAATTTAAATAAATATATGATACAATGCTAGTCTACTACAAATATAGAAAAAGTTTTATGAAAAACGTGATCTAATAATAATTGTTAACTAATCTTTACCTTGTTTATTTGATAATAATACTTCGTATAAATATGTAAAAAGAAGAAAAATGCATTAATTATCATGAGGCAACATGAATAAAAGAATATGATTGCACTGCTGAATGAGAGGGCTTCTCTTTGACGCTGGCCCACTCATAAATGAATTGAAGCATCCAGCGCATGTTTTCTTGGTACCAAACAAGCACCTCACTGACCGAATAAGAGATTCACACTTAATTATCCTATTAAGTGGCTATCAAACACCCCCTTACGTATTTACATTGCTTTAAAACATAAATATACCAAATTAGAAAGAAAAAATATATTTGAGAAAGGTCAAAGTCAAATGAGGAAATGCTAACATGCGAGAGTATGGTAAAACTATATAACAATACATGCGAATGAAATCTCTTTTTCATTTTGTGTTTGGACATTTATGTACTATTTGTTTTGTTCCTTTGATCGTTTATACTTTTTCTCCTATAGTCATGGCCCTAATTTCCTTCCATTTGTCGCCAAACCTAATATTAAATTTCAAATACAATGTTCGTGGGGTAATGAGATCTTAACAGGCCACATTAGATAAGGATATAAACCTAAAACTATAACATGGATTGTATAAGTTAGTGTTACAGACTATTAGTGGCGTTTGGGATTTTTTTTGTTTTCTTTCTTCTTTCTGCTTAAAAATAAATATTTATAAGAAAAGTATTTTTGAAATCAGTGGCGTTTGCTTATTTTATAAATTGTACTAGCTTCATGACCCGCCCGATGGGCGGGTTCGCTTCATAATATGGTTTGACAAAGTCTAATTGCATGTAAATAATAATGAATAAGGCCAAATATGTAAAACACAAGTTTGGAACAAAAAAAGTGTTCATGTATTATATGTAAAAACAACAATGAAAAATATGAGAACAAATAAATTTCATGGTCCTTATTCGTATACAAAATAATAATGCTATGCACATTTGTACTTCAACAAAAGTTTCTTGCGGGCTTTGCATCCATAATAGTGCTTTAATCACCATTGCACCACATTCACATGTCATAGTTGTATGCACCACTTCCATTAAGGGCTCCAGTAGACTTGCAATTATATCTTATTTACGTGCCCCACTTAACATAGAATGAATGAGTTGACGACTTAAGAGAGTGCAAAAACAAAAGCAACAAAGAAAAGGCAATGACATGTGTTATGCTTCCTAAGATGAATATACTTGACCAAATACATATGTTCAATTCTGAAACGACCAGGTACTACCAAGCTTTAACTTTTGAAGCTCTTGTTTTTAAAGAACCTACTACCCCAGATCATCTTATAGCCTTGTGTTGTTTCATGTACCTTGTCTTGAACGGTTTTTTTTGTCGTCTTCCTGGTGAGACTCATCTCCTTCACTCTCTGAACCCGCAACCTCTTCCACATTGTCCACTTCCTGAGTCTTGGATGAGGACTTGCGCTTCTCACCATATTGTATCAACACGAAAGCATATAAATCGTATGTACATGATAACATTTTGTTGCCGTGCATATATGTATTTCAGAGGTCGGTTGAACACAAATACTGTTGCTTAGCTTTTTTTTTTTNCCCCATGTGACCCAAAACTATCCAATTTCCTCATATACCCCAAGGGCGACTGTATCCCAAAAATTCTTGGGCAACTGTCACACAAATGTGACACGTGTCACCTTTGGTGTCCCCACTTTGTACTTGCATAGTACAACTTTACCCACTAATTTCTTGGGCGACTAGGGCCCACTTTCTTAGGAGAGTTTGCTATTTTGTCTTTTAGCAAAAAAGTATGGTCTTTTTTTATTAATTTATAGTACATATTTCTTGGACAACTTGGGTCCACTAATTTTCATTCTTGGGCGACTGGTTAGGTGTGGGGTACAATTTTTATATTTTTTTATTCTATACTTTTTGGTACACAAACATTATATACTTTTATATATTTATACATAAATACTTATACATAAATACTTTTATATATTTATACATAAATACTTATACAAAAATACACCAACTTTACTCTTTTTATATCTTTCTCTCACTCACACTTTACTCTTTCTTACTCTCTCTCTATCACTTTCTCACTCTATCTCTCAGTTACAATCTACACTCGAAACTCTAATTAGACACACACAAATCCGAATAATTATAGATCTGAAGCTACCTATTAAGTAATAATATGGTCGATTAAGGTTAGTGATTGGTTTAATGGTACAGATCCAAAGCTAGCTATTAGGGTTAGTTTCAAGTTTATTGGTACAGATCCGAATCAACCGATGTAAAATGGTTTGGGCTAGGGTAAGTACTTATCTTTTTGATTAAGGTTTAGTTTATACTTTAGGGTAAAAGAACGTTTTGGTATTAGGGTTTATGTATGGTATTAGGATTGTAAGCTGTTATTTGATTAAGGTGTAATTAAAGTTGTGATTTTTTTGCTATTTAATTGAGTAAGATGTTACATTGTTAGATGTTTTGTGCTTAGGGTATTTTAGTAAGCTGTTAAAGTTGTGATTTTTTTTTCAATTTTGTAGTTGTTACTAAGTTAGATGGCTTATAAGTTTGACAGAAGATGGGTCAGTTTTATTGGGAGTTCTAGTCTGTGGTTGTGGTTTGTTTTAATGATTTTTTGTGCTTATGGTAATTTGATTCCCGTTAGTATGCTATTGATATAAAGTAAGCAGTTAGATGTATAAGTTTGAGAAAAGTAGCTTGGATGTTTTGACTAAGTTTGGCACCTT
>LBNU01009573.1:79988-93649 GCA_014162995.1 Artemisia annua
CAGGTAATGTGCTTATTACAAGAATATGAACCTTAATGTCATTGTACCTTTTATTAAAACATAAATTTTTTGTGACTGGAATATTTTATAGAAGAGGAATTAATGTTGAGGAAACAAGAGGAAGAAAAGTGGATGGTTGAAGAACAAAAGCTTAAGGAAAAGGAGTTTCTAAATGCGTTGCTAGAGGAGACGAATCGAAGGATGGAAAGGGAAAAACTTTTAAAGGAAGCTTAGGAGAGGAAGAAAGCGTTTCTTGGGTTTTATCAATGGAAAAGAGCACAGCTCCCTATGGCAAAACCTGAGAAGAGGAGTCAGAAAGATGGTTCTGAATCGGCGTATTACTGGTCATCAAAATTTGTAAAAGCCGAAAAATATCGTACACCTCCCTATGGGTGTATGGATCCAGATATGACTCAATTTTTAAAAGATGTTAAGCCTTGGGTGGAGGTATGAATTTTTTGTATATGTTTGTGTTGTTTTTTCTAACATATTAACCTGTTTTTTCTAACATATTAACAATATGGTTGTAGAATCTATCTCGCGTGAACAAAGCGATCGACCAAGTACATGTTACTAATGAATACGACGAATTCCTTGGAAAGCCGGGTCCCCTACGTTGTATATTTCCTTGGTCAAAGGAACCTGTACGTGTCACAGGTTTTGGGAGAGCTTGGTTTGTTTAGATCCGCCAAAAAAAGGATGGCTCATGGATGAGGTAAAATTAATATATTTCATTTATAGGTCAATCATCTAGTCAAGAGACTAATTTTTAACAAAGTTGCATACATTCTTTCTCATGAAAAGTTAAATTCGTTTGTTTTGCAGCGCATAGATCTATGGGTCGAATACATGTTGCACTTCAGACCCGTTGCCGCCAATTGGGCCATGGTTACTGCATACTTTGTGCAGCTACTGCTGCAGGACTCCATCCCGATATGGTATGCTAACGGAGAAAAGTACAATATAGCATGGGCTGATGTTGAGCATGTTTTTATGCCTATCAACGAAAAGGAAAAACATTGGTTTTTAGCAAGTTTCGAAATCAGGACAGGGATTGTTACTTTTTATGACAGTGGTTCTCACGAGCATGATGAGAAACGTCCTTGGTATCTAAATATGCGGGCATATTTACAGGTAAACCTATACTTTGAATTCAATTATTTTTTATTTCTTTTCCTATACATTAATTATGCTAAACAAAGTTGAGCTCTCTAAAACATAACAGTGAAATAAAGTTGTTTTGTTTACTATGTAAATCTGAAATACACAATATTACTACTTAAATAATGATATAAATTTGTTTTATAGGTGTATATATACATGTCCTACATATTTTAAGGACCTATAGGTTCTAACCAACAGCAAACTAATGGTTGAAATTCAACTATATGTTTAGTTCTTATGGTTATAAACCAAGTTCATGCACATAAATGCCATTTACATCTTTACATCTAAGTAGTTAGATGTCTAAAAAGTCAACCATGTCAAAGTACATATTTTATTATAAAAAAACCTTAAAGGTACTAGGTTATGTAAGTCAACCTCTTTAAACTATAAGTGTAGTCTTATTAAATTAATTCAAGGTACATTTAAGTACATATCAGCATTTACTCATCCTTAATGCACTTGTAGTATATATACCTTCCTTTGGAAGTTCANTGGATTTCGGGTAACATTTTATTTCCGATAAGTTACTTGTCAATTTATAAAGCTATTTTTTCACTTTATTATACTATAGTTAACAATTCCTCCTATTTATTTCCATAAACAGGATAAATTGGACTTTAGTGGATCTTTTTCTCATATAAACTCACAATTCCAAGAACAATTGAATCGTGAATTTGGAGATTTGGTTGACACACTAATTTCTACTAGACATTCATCCCAGAAAAATGGCGAATCTGATGATGATATTGTACAGGTAATGTGCTTATTACAAGAATATGAACCTTAATATCATTGTACCTTTTATGAAAACATAAATTTTTTGTGACAGGAATATTTTATAGAAGAGGAATTAATGTTGAGGAAACAAGAGGAAGAAAAGTGGATGGTTGAAGAACAAAAGCTTAAGGAAAAAGAGTTTCTAAATGCGTTGCTAGAGGAGGCGAATCGAAGGATGGAAAGGGAAATTTTTTGAAGGAAGCTAAGGAGAGGAAGAAAGCGTTTCTTGGGTTTTATCAATCAGATCACTGGAAAAGAGCACAGCTCCCTATGGCAAAACCTGAGAAGAGGAGTCAGAAAGATGGTTCTGAATCGGCGTATTACTGGTCATCAAAATTTGTAAAAGCCGAAAAATATCGTACACCTCCCTATGGGTGTATGGATCTAGATATGACTCAGTTTTTAAAAGATGTTAAGCCTTGGGTGGAGGTATGAATTTTTTGTATATGTTTGTGTTGTTTTTTCTAACATATTAACCTGTTTTTTCTAACATATTAACAATATGGTTGTAGAATCTATCTCGCGTGAACAAAGCGATCGACCAAGTACATGTTACTAATGAATACGACGAATTCCTTGGAAAGCCGGGGCCCCTACGTTGTATATTTCCTTGGTCAAAGGAACCTGTACGTGTGGATCGCAGGTTTTGGGAGAGCTTGGTTTGTTTAGATCCGCCAAAAAAAGGATGGCTCATGGATGAGGTAAAATTAATATATTTCATTTATAGGTCAATCATCTAGTCAAGAGACTAATTTTTAACAAAGTTGCATACATTCTTTCTCATGAAAAGTTAAATTCGTTTGTTTTACAGCACATAGATCTATGGGTCGAATACATGTTGCACTTCAGACCCGTTGCCGCCAATTGGGCCATGGTTACTGCATACTTTGTGCAGCTACTGCTGCAGGACTCCATCCCGATATGGTATGCTAACGGAGAAAAGTACAATATAGCATGGGCTGATGTTGAGCATGTTTTTATGCCTATCAACGAAAAGGAAAAACATTGGTTTTTAGCAAGTTTCGAAATCAGGACAGGGATTGTTACTTTTTATGACAGTGGTTCTCACGAGCATGATGAGAAACGTCCTTGGTATCTAAATATGCGGGCATGTTTACAGGTAAACCTATACTTTGAATTCAATTATTTTTTATTTCTTTTCCTATACATTAATTATGCTAAACAAAGTTGAGCTCTCTAAAACATAACAGTGAAATAAAGTTGGTTTATTTACTATGTAAATCTGAAATACACAATATTACTACTTAAATAATGATATAAATTTGTTTTATATGTGTATATATACATGTCCTACATATTTTAAGGACCTATAGGTTCTAACCAACAGCAAACTAATGGTTGAAATTCAACTATATGTTTAGTTCTTATGGTTATAAACCAAGTTCATGCACATAAATGCCATTTACATCTCTACATCTAAGTAGTTAGATGTCTAAAAAGTCAACCATGTCAAAGTACATATTTTATTATAAAAAAACCTTAAAGGTACTAGGTTATGTAAGTCAACCTCTTTAAACTATAAGTGTAGTCTTATTAAATTAATTCAAGGTACATTTAAGTACATATCAGCATTTACTCATCCTTAATGCACTTGTAGTATATATACCTTCCTTTGGAAGTTCAAATACTCACAAAACATACACAATCTTTTATCAGCCCATAAACACTCACCATGTCTGATAACATTCCAGTGGAAGTTCAAATGGACATTGTGAGAAGGCTTCCTGTCAAGCGTATTCTTCAATGCCGAAGTGTCTCTAAGAGTTGGAAGGCTCGTATAGACACTTTGCATTTCACAGCACGTTGTGGTGTATCCCCTGCCAATACTTCAACTCTTATTTTATGCTATCGTCAAGGGTTTAGAGGTTACATTTCTTTTTTACATGATGATTTATCTCGCACAGAAGTGCCTACAAACTTTTCTTATTCTGACTTGAAACCTATTGGGTATTCTCACGGGGTCTTGGGTTTTTCTTATGGTCCAATTGCATCTGATTACATGGGTTTTGTTTGGAACCCATCTATCAGACGATCATGTGAAACCTTTGTTCCTTATTTTACACAATCTGAAGAATATGAAAAGCGGCTGCTGGCATTTGGGGTACGCCCACATAATCATGATCCAATAATACTCAAGATATCTTACCCCTTCAATCCTCAACAACATCAATGGTCAGTCTTACTATTCACATTCTCATCTAGAGAATGGAACCATTTACAAACTGAGTTTTTGCCTCGTCAATCAATAAGATTAAAAAAGGCAAGTCAATGTGTCGTTGGTGGGCATATCTTCTGGTGTGGATATGAAAGATTGTATGATAATGATGGTAGCACTTTCAAAAGCTACATGATGGTGTCGTTCAGCTTGGTCACCTACCGTTTCCAAGAGTTAGAATTTTTACAAATATTTTTGAATTTATGTACAGGCTGGACTTCCAATTGTTCTAGAGCAAGCGAAAGTGTTTGAGAAGAAATGTATTGATCGTGCAAAATTTGGAATCACCTTCAAGGATGCACGCAACATTCCATCACAAGGAGGCCTGTTTGGAGATTGCGGTATTTGGGTCTGCATATTCTTATACCGCCTATCACATGGGAAACGGTTGGCGGTGGAAAATCCGGTGCAAGCTGCTCTTGCTTATCGTGAGCACATGGCTAACTTCTTTTCCAAACACCGGGTGTCTAGTTGGTAGGTTTCTTTAGTGGATATCATTTGTATTAATTTGGTTACATGGTGACTTCGTAGTATTAGTATTTGTATTAGGTTGTCTATTTTGGAACATTTGTTGTAAATGGCATACTTGGTGTTTTGAATTTGTATTATGTCCCATGTCATATCAGCATTTNATATGGTTTAGTTAATCAGATTCTAGGGTACTAGGTTGTTTTTCTTTTGTAAAAGGATGTCTTCATCACTACTGTCATCCGTTAGTCAGTTTATCTTTTGTAATCGCATTATCGTGCCTTAGTGTACTAGGTTGAATGTAGTTTATCTTATTTGGGTTATTAGGTGGTTTTTATTTTATGATGGTTATCTATGTAAGCAGTCTATCTTTTGTAATCGCATTATGTATGAAATGCATTTATGTTTATTATATTATTTTAATTTTTTGTACAATTATAATCTTTTCTCTTGTCGGTTTTTAAAATTTTTACAAATATTTTTGAATTTATGTACAGGCTGGACTTCCAATTGTTCTAGAGCAAGCGAAAGTGTTTGAGAAGAAATGTATTGATCGTGCAAAATTTGGAATCACCTTCAAGGATGCACGCAACATTCCATCACAAGGAGGCCTGTTTGGAGATTGCGGTATTTGGGTCTGCATATTCTTATACCGCCTATCACATGGGAAACGGTTGGCGGTGGAAAATCCGGTGCAAGCTGCTCTTGCTTATCGTGAGCACATGGCTAACTTCTTTTTCAAACACCGGGTGTCTAGTTGGTAGGTTTCTTTAGTGGATATCATTTGTATTAATTTGGTTACATGGTGACTTCGTATTATTAGTATTTGTATTAGGTTGTCTATTTTGGAACATTTGTTGTAAATGGCATACTTGGTGTTTTGAATTTGTATTATGTCCCATGTCATATCAGCATTTAACATAACGGGATTGTCGTGATATTTTTATTTTATTTTTTGTTTGTTTCTCATGCCATATATTCTTACTTAAAAGGTATGCTGATTCTAAAGTAGCTGGGGGAAAAACCCGTTTCATCTTGGCTGGGCATACTGATAAAGCTTGTAGTCATTTCAATTTGAATGAGGTACATGTTAGAATGAGGTCCATATATTATATATCCTGGACAAATTATTATGTACAAAATATTATGTTTGTTGTGATCTGAAACAATATCCTAATGCTTTCAGAAAACTGATCTATTGAACATGTGTATATGTAGGTTAACCTATTTTGATGGCCGGATGATCTGGAGATGTTCATAGTAAATTATCGCATGGGCAGGTGAAATGGTTTCCAAGGAAGTTGTTCGACTACCAAGTCTTCACTCAGGTACACGATTTCACACATAGCAGTCATCAATTATTACAGACCAAAACATTCACACATAAAGACAATAAACATACAGTCTTGCAAAATAAATAAACTTAAGACTAGAAATCATCCAAATGATAAGCGTTAGATGATTCCGGGTTGTAATTTAAGTTGAAACCAGAATATGTAGGTCCAGCACCCCATTCCGCATCGCCCTCCCATTGCCTGTTAGACGGTTCACCATTACATGCTAAATCATCCTCCCATTGCCAGTTAGATGGTTGAACGCCCCAACTCAGGTCATCCCACTCTTGGTAAATTCTCCCATTTTGAAAATATTCCTCGTCCACAAGATGATTCAGTTCCACATTCTCTTGCATCACTTCTTTACCCTTGCCTGATCCGCTGATGCTTCCCCTGCTTTTTTCCTACAAACATTTCAATTTTTATCTTATCAGATTATCGACAAAAATAATTGCATTTGTATAATGTTATTCGAACTTAAAGTTTACCTTTAAACTGGGTACCGGTTGCATACATGCTTCACGGGTGTGTCCTTCTATGCCACACCGTCCACATGTTTTTACTATTGGTTCCTCATTTTTGGATGGAAACCGATCGCTGTTTTTTGGTCTTCCTGCCTGCCGTTTCATCACGGGTGGTTTAACCTTTTGCAAGTTTCCTGGATTATGCCACTTTGCTTCTTCATCCAGAGGAAATACCATTTCTTGATACGTGCCTTTTAAGGCAGCTTTCGTAAACCATGATTGAGCCCATATGTTACAGTTAGTCAATTCTTCGACTCTACAAACGGCACACACGTGGCCACACGGTAAACCCGATAGTTGCCATTGCCTGAATGTTGAAGTCAATGAAATGAATTATATGATTAATATAAATGTACCTTAAAAAAATTGTTTATAGTAAATGCCTGCAAGTACATTCATTTTTTATAAAATCAACCATATGACTACCATAAGGGCTTAGTACATGGTACACGGCAAATTGGGCAATGCCTCTAACTTCCCAGTTAGCACTCTTCCACATTCTGTGATGGACCTTCTTTGTTGCCCACTCAGTAAGTTCAAGTTCGGGTGCGACTGCAAATTTACCAAACATTTATTTGCTGCCAATTCCTAAATTATTTGTTACATTGAAATATTGAAAAAAATATATACCTCTGTATTTCTCTCGACGTCTGTTATACCAATCTTGCAGAAGCCTTCGGTAGTACTCCATGAGCATGGTAATTGGAACCCTTCGAACATGCCTTGTTAACGAATTAATTGATTCTGCACTGTTTGACGTCAAGTAATTGTATCTTTTTCCTGAACAATATGCCCTTGACCACTTTTCATATCCTGCTTTTTCTAGTTTTTCCACGGCTTGAGGTCTTTTTGACTTAAGCTCAGCTAGTGTCTTGTTAAAGATTTCATGAGTATAACTTTTGCAACACTTCCAGTATAAATACTTTACCTTTTCTTGTTTCAAATTGCAATTCATCATCAAGTGACGGCAACAATAACCATGAAAGCAATTAGGAAAAACGGTATCACAAGCTTGGGTTATTGCTGCATGTCTGTCTGAAATAATGGCCAAATTAGGCACTTCACCAATGCATTCTTTCAACAAGCTCATAAATAAAGTCCAGGATTCGCCGGTCTCGCCCTGTGAGACCCCTGTAGCGATCGGAATAATCTGATTGTTACCATCCATACCAACCGCAAGCAAGTTGGTTCCTTTATACTTCCCCTTGAGATGCGCGGCATCGATAATTATCAATGGACGCATAAAGGCTATAAAACTGCGAATCTATTATAATAAAACTTATATTAGATGATTCAAATTACAAATTAGGCGATATTAGAAGATTAAAAATTACATAAAATTTAAATCTTAAAAAAAAGAAACAACTAAAACAATGCTTACCGAAACACCAAAGGCAATAAAAACCAGCTTAAATCTTCCTGCATCGTCTGTTTCGATGTGTGTTACTGTCCCCGGGTTTTTCAGCTTTAAGTTATGACAATACATAGGTAATTGTTCAAACGAAGCTTCTGGATCACCGTACAACATCTCAAATGCCAAATTCCTACCCCCCCAAGCTCTTTTATAAGAAATGTCTACTTTCCAATCAAGCCTAATATCTTTTTGTATGTCCCGCACCTTATATACCCTGTTACTATCTTTCAATTTTTCAAATAGTAACTGACTAAGTAGTTTCATAGTTGCATTACGATGATTTGGACAAATCTGATCTCTTGAACAAGTGTGCACATCGTTCATGCTAGATACATAGAATTTACTACCCACTTTATCCTTACGAGTGTATATATTCCATGAACATCCTGGCGCGTACATTTCACGCTGTACCTAATCCTTTCAGATTTTATAACTTTGTATTCAAAGCGCTCAATTAACGATTTCTTTCCAATTGCAAACATGCATTCTGCCTTATTATAAAATTCCTTGTTTATGTAAAAATCACTATGGTTTATAATGGGCTGGAGTGGTTTAAAAACTGGTTCTGGCGCATCGGGAGGCATAGGCATATTTTTAAAATTGTTTCTTTGCCATTTAGGAAGTAAATCTTGTTCTTGGTGAAAAGAGTATTGTTCAACTTTGGGGGTGGGATAATGACAATCTTGGGGAACAAGCGGAACATTAAGATCAAACGAAATATTATTAGAAGCTGAAGATGATTTTACCTCTGAAGGTTGTTGTACTGCTGAAATGAATAGTTTCTGAACATGATCGTTTTTACCACAAACATCATGAATGAAGTATTGGACGTCGTCATCATCAACAATGTTCAATGTCATAGAACCATCTTTGTAAAATAACCTGACGGCATAATTTTGGATGTCTTTCACGGCGTCCACCTTTTTCTTCACGTATTCCACTAGGTTCCTAAAACTGATAGTTTTAGGTAATTTCACACCATGTTTTGATGATGGATGCACCAAATAAACCTTAAACTTTGAATTGTCATCATCATTCATTTTATCTTCCTTTGACACTCCTATTTTAGTTAACAAGTAATATAAACATATTAGTGTATTTGTTAATAAAATAGAGTAACTGCCCATTGTACTTCTTCATTTACAATTTTGTACTTGTGTATTTACTATGAGAATATGAAGTAGTTATTAGGTCGCCCAAGAATTTTAACTACCCAAATCTGAAAATAATTAAATGATCTAACACCCCATTGTACTTGTTATTTCATATTTTTTGTACTTATTAATCCATAGTTTATAACTTGCATTTATTTGTATCAGGTGAAATAGTTATTAGGTCGCCCAAGAATTTGATCAACCTAGTCATATCTATGTACCTGGTAATTCATTTCTTTGTACCTAATAGTTTACTTTTTCTAACTTGCATTTATTTGTGTAATGTGAAATAGTTATTAGGTCGCCCAAGTTTTTGAAGCACCTAGTCGCCCAAAGATAGACGGTATATATATTTCATGAAGGTAGGATCATGTGAATGTAGTATATAGAAATGTCGAATGGTAAAAGCTATTGCTTATTTTAGTATACGAGTATTATTTTGTGTACATTGAGACTAATATGATACTTATGTATAATTAATATTTAAATTTTATTTGTTTTATTTGTTTTTATTTTGTTTTTGAATACAGAACCTGTAAGGAGACGCTTATTGTTTGCTCCCGATAAAAAATGTGATGAGGTGGTGAATGATACATTTGATGACGTTTTTGAGGAAACATGTGAGGAAGTGATCAAGGATAAATGTGATGAAGCTCTAGAGGAAAAATGTGATGAAGCTATACAAGAAAAATGTGAGGAAGATGTAAAGGAAATTTAGGAAAAGAAACACTAGTCGAAGAAGATAGATTTGAAAGAGAGATGGAGGAACGAATCAGGGAAGAACGAGAATACGAGGATCTGATGTTTAAGATAGAATATGGGATTGCGGAAATGTTATGTTTCCTGCACTTAGTTTAGTTTTAATTTCATGAAGGAATTATGTTTATGTTTCCTGCACTTCAAGTTCTATCTTTAGTCTAATGATAGTTTACAATTTTTTTTGTTACTTGTTGAAAAAATGGGTATTCAGGACTTGTGGGATTATACCACCATGTGTCAATTGTAAAAATAACATTAACTATACCAACCTAACATGTAACATTCACATTTATGTGTAACAACAAGTTCTTGTACTTGTAACTTCAATTCCACTCCTATATAAATTCTCATACACAACTCACCATCAATTACTTTTTTCATACTTCCATAAACACACTATCCATGTATTCATCTTCCTCATCCGGTGGGGCATATCGTAGGAACCAACACCAATACTACGATGTTGCTAATATGACCCATTGCAAATGTAGCCCACCACATCAGCTAGTCGAACAAGTTTCTTGGACACCTACGAACCCCGGCCGGAGGTTCAAAAGTTGTCCTACAAGAAGATGTAAAGTTTATGGTTTTCTTGACCCCGAGCTACCTTCACAATACTACATAGACTTGCTTTACAAGGAGCATAAAGATAAAGAACGTTTAATGAATGAACACGGCTTTACGTGGAGCAGTGTCGCGAATTCTGCAGATTCAAATGAAATGCTAGGAATGTTGGAGAAAGAAGTGATGGAGTTAAAGATGAAATCAAAATTTCATGAAGGACTTATGATGTTAGCAGCTTTGGTTCTTGTTATCATTTTCATTATGTTTGTTAGACTAGCTTGAAATCTACATAAGTGTTGCCGACTATCATTTTCATTATGTTTTGTTATCATTTTCGTTATGCAAGACCATTATAATGTAGTTTAATGGCCGACTATTATGGGATGTTTAATGAAAGTAAGTTTGTTATGGGATGTTTAATGAAAGTAAGTTTGTTATCATTTTGTTATCATTTTCATATTTGTTATTCATGATTTGCAGCAAACCATACTAGGAACAAACATTTTTCATGTAATACCAACATGTTTTCCAATATATATAACACGCGAACATCAATGCCCGTTTAGTAGTGAAATAAAAAAAGACATGTTTTCCAGCATCATCAATAAAGTTGTACAACCTACAATGTAAATAAACCTAACGACGAAAGTACATACATAACCATAGTACATTACATTATTACATTGAAAGTAAGTTCCTAACAAGTGGGGAGTAACCATGTTTTTCAATTTAGCAATGTCCATCAAATTTCAATCTTTTGTTTCCATAAGTAATCTACCATTCGTTCACGATATGCAATAGTTGTTTAAGCAGGATCTTCCGCATTTAAAGACATATTATGACACAAACGGTAAAGATTAATGCATACCCATATGCCGCAGTCACCATAGTCAGTGCACTGTTGGGGGACATTATCTGCATATTTCCAGGTTATGGCATACCCATCGGTCTCTATGCCTTTCGCTGACAACACTCCATGCTCCTTAAGATACTTAGGCAGCCGGTATCCAAATACTTCTGGCATGGTCTTGTTCCACCATGTGTGTTTGTATGAATGACGACGGAAGGAATCGTATATTGTGACAACACCGGTCCGAATGTGAAGCTCCCCTAAAGCCCAGTGCTTTCTCGGCTCATTTATTGGAAATAGTACCTACATATGAGCAACAAATACACAATTTAGTATAAGGAATAATGAAAAATATCAATGTCTTATGGTATAGTATATCAACCTTTTCAACGTCACACCAACTAACAGGATACTTTACGCCGTTAGCCCAATAGCCTCGGAGGTTACCGTCCATGACACACGCACTGAAAAATCCACCGGCCATAGCCCAGTCGGCGTCTGATGGTCGATGCACCCACATTAAATCTACCCATACATCTAGGTGCTGTTTTTGGGGAAACAAATGTCAATTGTAAACACTTCCACACAATGTGATTAAAAGAATAAAAACTAAGTTATACGCACCTCATCTCTAAGCCATCCTGCGCTCCAGGCACCTGTGCCCAATAAACATTCCCAGAAACGGCGATCAACAACATTATTTTCATCTCCCCATGGAAAAAAGAACTGAGCCTTGGGTGGTGCCTCGTTTAACCACTTTTTAAAGTAAGCTGGCACAGTTACCTTAAATGGCTTTGACCTGCGAGCTCTTGACAGGTTCTGAGAGAAAGAAAGTTATATGATAAGTGATATTTTTATTAACAATATATCGCGAAATATATACTTACACAATCACATACCTCTATAAAGGGTTCCAATTGAGATACTTCCAGATTATCGTCAAAATCAGGTGCTTTAGGCGGGGACATATTTTCATGATTTATCCTCGATGAACGCCTTCTTAATTTTATTGGGGTAGTGTCTGGGGGATTGGTATATGGGGACTTGTAATATTTCCCTACTTTCCTCTTCCTTTTTAATGAAGTGAAAATAGATCTGACCTTTTCAGCCTAAAACCAAACGCTAACATTAGATACATGTACAATAACAAGATGAAGATCAAGAACAGTCAATAAGAACAATGGCAGTAGCAGCAACATTAACAAGCAGATTAACACATAAGCTAATAAGCTTCTAAAACCTTAGTAAAATTAATAAACAACAATAATAACAATCATGAACAACAATGAGAACAAGAGCAACAACAATGAACAAGAACTCAACAAGATCAAAAGATGAAACAAGAACAAATAAAGCAGCAGCAGCAGGATAAATTGGACCAAAATAAGGCCAAAATAAGCAGACTAAATAAGCACACTAGCTAAATCTAAAAGTATAACCCTAAAGACTACCTAAGTGGGGTTCCAAATCAACAAGAATCACGACAATTCTTTTTGCTTTTGATAAACAAGCAACCCAAGATTACAAAACAACAAATACTTTGTAATTTCATCCACTAATGAATCCTACGTCTCCATGTGAAATCTGTCCCATCTTTATCAAATGCTTGTTTTGTAACACACTTAGTACCATACAGAATAAAACAATACCACACACCCCTTATTCTGGCAGATTGCAAAATTTTCAAGGAGATTTGAAGATTTAAATCAAATAAACAATAAATTAACCAACACTAACTTAGATTAAACTGAATTAAACACAACTTAGATTAAACTAATTAGTGTACCTTAACAGCTTCAGGGTCGTCCTCATCGTCAATGCAAATGTACTCTATTCCATTGTCATCTCTGATATCCCTCTTCCCTTCAGGTTCACGTGCAATATCATTCCCTTTAGCTGACTGTTCAACAACTTTTTCACTTGGTGTGTCAGCCATAACCGGATCCGGTTGATCTGCTGTATCACATGTATGTTTTCCAGCTGAATCCGGATGTTCAGAGGTATCACCCAACTCCTCACATGGTGTGTCAGCCACAACCGTATCCGGTTGTTCTTCTGTATCACATGTTTGTTTTTCAGACGAATCCGGTTGTTCAGACGTATTACCCAACTTCTCACAAGGTGTGTCAGCCACAACCGTATCCGGTTGTTCTTCACATTTAGTTTCTTTATCTGCAACAATTTCACTTTCTTTTACTTCGGTATCCACATTCATCGACTCCTAAAAAACAAACGGTTAATGTTTTTAAGATACACTAGACTTAAAACAAAGCCTATAAAGATGTAAATGTATACCTGTAAATGTATACGTACATCGTGTGGAGTTTGGTCAAACCCATCGTAACCAATATCTGAGAATTTTTCATTCAGATTTGGTAACGAGGTACAATCAACGTCTACTTGCATCACGTTAC
>LBNU01009573.1:108832-133278 GCA_014162995.1 Artemisia annua
TATATATATATATACATATATATATATACATATATATATATATATATATATACATATATATATATATACATATATATATACATATAGATATATATATATATATATATGTATATATGTATATATATATATGTATATATATATATAGTGTAACTTTCAAATGAGAACCATTTTATCTGCAAGAACTGCGAAAACCACTTTTGTCCAATCAGAATTTAGTTAATTGATTTCATGTTATTTTTATTTAATTAATAGCATAGGGGCATGTATGTAATTTACTCAATATTTCATTAAACATGATTTATTCATTAATCCTCATCTTTTTCAAATTCAGAATTCCCTACAATCATGGAATTGATTTTCCCTACGGTTTATTTTTTTTTTTCCAGATCTGCTTTACAAAAACTGTTGTGGTTAAACAAATATATCTCCAAAATATTAGGTCAAAAGCTCATTCCCTTCTTTATCTCTCTCTCATTCACGCCTCCATCCACAATCATCCCACCATAACTTTTGTCGATCCAGAAAAAACAATGGAAAAAAGTTTTGATCACCCCTCTATATCATCTTGTCGATCCATTATCAAAGAAACACAATGTAAATAAAAGTTTCATCTTCTCAATGCATTATCAAAGCAGAGCCTATAACATCTTGTCAATCTATGTCAAAGAAATCATACAAGGTTTGTTCTTGTCGATCCACAAAAAAATGAAACAAAAGTTTCGATCACCTCTCTATATCATCTTGTTATGTGTCGTTACTGATCTTAGTTCGACTTCATGATTTTGATTAGAAGTTTCGTGATTTTGTAAGTCTTTTTTTTTTTTTTTTTTTTTTTTTTTTTTTTTTTTTTTTTTTTTTTTTTTTTTTTTTTTTTTTTTTTTTTTTTTTTTTTTTTTTTTTTAAATATATACTTATTTATTGATTCCTCTATTAATGTACTGGTCTTTAAATCAAAATATGGCTTCCGATAAGATTCTTGAACTTATTTTAAGGTACCAGTCATTTTTTTTTAAAAAAATTCTCGAACTTCTTTGGTGTTTCTTGGTTTATGTTTCGGTAGTGTAATAAAGGATGAACTGATTTTTCAGTGTTAAGGGGATATAAGGTTTGTGTTTGCTTCGTGTGTTTTTTTACAAGATGAGAATATTGATAGGATATATGGCAAAGCAAGTTCTTATCACATTTTAGGTATAATTCTTTTAATGCTTTAAGACTCGACACAATTAATTGCTGCCTGCTTGGCTAAGAAACACATTGAAAGATCACTTTCAATCTATATAAAACCGATGCTATCCGTCTTGGTTTATACGTCCAAAAGGTTATTGGTTTTGTGTTATTGTATACAATATAGGGATAGTCAAAAAGGAAAGTGGTTCTTTTTGGTCAATATTTGTATTTTACGTCAAAAAGGTAATTGGTTTTGTGTTATGTTATTGGGTTAAACATGTATATCTGAGAACATGATGTTTCTAAACATGTAAGTTTAAAACAAGTATGTTTTAAAAAATGATTGGTTACAAACAAGTATGTTTTCTACATCATACATGTACTCATCAACATATATGTTTTGTGTTTGGATTATAAACATATTTGTTTTGGAAAAATACATACATAGTGACAAAACATATATGTTTTAATTGGTGGGATCTAACTAATTAAAACCATAAGTTTGAGAACATATATGTTTGAGAACATGATGTTGTTAAACATGTATGTTCTGTTCAAAACATGTATGTTTTAAAACAATTATGTTTTAAAAAATGATTGCTTATAAACGGAATGCTTAAAACATGTATGTTTTGTTCAAAACATGTATGTTAAAACATGTATGTTTTAAAACAATTATATTTTAAAAAATGATTGCTTATAAACGGAATGCTTAAAACATGTATGTTTTAATAATATTATTATTGCTAATTTTTGTATTTTTCTTTGTATCAGGTGTAATTACGAGAATGTTCACGGCTATGAGTGTGCACATATATCCATTTTGTGTTGAATATTTGTTAGTGATCACGTGTATACATCGATTAGATTCATGTATTTATTTTTTTTAGAAATTTGTATTTTAATGTATCTATATCGAAGTTTGTGTATAACATTTATGTTCTCGGTTTGTTATAAATTTCATTATATTAAAAAAACCATATATGCACTAAATATGCCAGCTTAAAAATATAAATGCACTAAATCTAGAAATAGGCTATCTTAAAAAAAAAAAACATATATGCACTAAATCTATAAATACGCTATAAAAAAATAATAAAAAAAAATAAAAATAAAAAATATATATGCACTAAATTTGGAACATTAAAAAAAAAAAAAAAAATTGAAAAAAAATTCTTTTACTATTATACCCTTTTGGATTATTTAAAAAAGTTTAATATTTAAAAAATATAGATATTTTCAAAAAGCCATTTTTGCTTGTATGTGCTTCACCACTATGTCATTAGGATTACATAAGTGGTTCCTCGCAGTGCTTGGCAGATCAACATGGTTCTCGTAAGAAAGGGACCCTATTACTTATTTATCTATCGTACATATATTATATTTATAGTGTCACTTTCTTACGAGAACCACTTTTATCTACAAGAACTGCGAGAACCACCCTTTTTACTCCTAATAATGCATAATGTACATCTTGTCAATGCATAATGGCATTTTTGAAAATAAATGTAACTTAATTTGATAGAAAAAATTAAATTAGGGGCAAAATGGGAATTAATTTTTCCATAAAAAAAGGGGTTGAATATCAAAAACCGTTTCATATATTTCTTTCACTTTTCAGATCTATCTCTTCTCCCTCTCAACCCTAGCCGCCCCCTTCTCTCTCAATCACTCGTTTTAGATTTGATATGACGTGAATAATCAGATAAGTTGTTTGGATACCTGTTAGATATTCGTCTGCACTTTGTTCATCGTGTTACCAGGTTGGTTTACTTTTATATGCTTCAACTTTTTTCATCTAAGTCATTGTTTTTAAATTCATTTTATGTTTTTGGAACTGTTTCTATTTTATATTTTTGTTATTCATATTTGTTACAGCATAAAACAAATTGCGTTGTAAAGATCGATTCTTTATTTTATTACTCAGATCTAATCCAATATTTTACTGATCCGCTTGTATCCTATAAAGTTTTTTATTTTATTTTTTTTTTCGTCATCTTTTTTATAATAATCTCTTATGATTTTTATTATCTCATTTTAAAAATTCCATTTGCAGTTATCTTACTTTTAAATTCAAGTTTATAAGATGTATTTTGGTTTGTGTTTAAAATACCTTTGATGGTGATAGGTGTCATCGTTAGGAAGATCTTGAAAGCGTTTGAGGATGGTAATTGTTTATAATTTTATATGCCTTTTGACAGATTAGATGCCACATGAAATGGTAAGTGCTCATATTTTCTTTTGAATTTGAGCATGAGATGGACCCATTTTGATGCCATCACCAAACTATTGTATATTTTGGTTTTTGAAAAAAGTTTATTTTCCAATTTGATTGTGCGCTTATGTTTTAATTTTCGCTGTAAGTAGCTGAAACGTGTGGTCATCGTTTCTTGTATCCCTTTATTGTTTCTTGTATTTACGCTCTTGTGTTTTAAAGTTAATATAAAATCATTGTAGGTATAATTTATTAGTGTTTAATTTATATTTTGGTTTTCTAGTCGCGTGCATATGTGTTTTAAAGTACACATGTGTTTTTTTAAAGCGGACATATATGTTTTTGAAGGCGGACATGTATGTTTTTGTGTTTTGGAGTATAAAACATATATGTTTTGTGTTTATGATTAAAAAAGATGTTTACATCATTAGTTTAATATACACAAGATTATGCATATGCGTTATGCTAGTTGTTGTGATTAATTTTCGTTTCTTATTTGTTTTGTAGTTTAATTATTTTTGTGCATGCTTGTTTCAGATTGATTGATGAAGATGATGATATCATTCAAGACCGGGAATTAGATGAACACGATTATACATGAAGTTAATTTGCGACCTTTAGAGATATATGATTATTTCATGTGTTTTTGTACTTGTAATCAATTGAAATGTAACATTTAAGTATATCAATCTTGTTTTTCTTTTTATGATGATTTATGTTCTTTAATTTGTGTTTATAAAAATATTGGTAGGTTGTTAAAAAAAAAAGTGTTAGCTAAAAAAACATGTATACACCTTGACTATTTGGGAAAAAAACATGTATGCACTTTGACTAATTGAAAACATGTATGCACCTTGACTATTTGGAGGAAAAAAACATGTATGCACCTTTGTCAAAAAAAAAAAAAAAAAAAAAAATGCACCATGACTATTTAAAAACATCTTAGCATAAAAAAACTAGAAAAAAAAATAAAAAAATAAAATCTTAATTTTAATATTTATAAAAAACGAAAATTATAAAAAAATAAAAAATAATATGAAAATGTCTTTTACTATTATACCCTTTTGAATTAAATAAAAATAAAAAATACTATGTAGCATTAAATGATGTACATTGTGTATTATTAGTTGTAAAATGGTGGTTCTCGCAGTTCTTGCAGATAAGGTGGTTCTCGTAAGAAAGGGACCCTATATATATATATATATATATATATATATATATATATATATATATATATATATATATCATAACTATCGATAGAACATCTAAGAGAAATGAGATGCCAACAAGCTTAGGGACTGTTTAAATGTGCTTTTAAGGTGATATTGTTTTACAAGAATTAGATAATGAGTTGTAGCAGATAATAGGACAGGTTGTGAAAGATCTTTTGGACATCCTTGTTAAAATAATAACATGATCAGATGCATAGTCTCTCAGAAACTTGACCCTGCCAATTTGATATTTTTTACGAGTATATTTCGCTTTCTCTTGTTCTCAATTGAAGAATTTAGGAACATTTAGGACTTTCTCTTAGCAATAATACTGAACAAAAAATTTAGGGAAGTCTGAAGTCTGAACTTTCTAAACTCAATAAAATAAAACTTAACTTGCTGATCAAGAAGAGGGTGAATAACTAAAACATAGCGCCATAAAAGATCATGATTTAAACAAGGACTTAAGTGGGAAAATGATGGTCAAATGGAACTACAGTTTTATATTAAACTATGACACCTTGATACTCGGTCACTGTGCTAACATCAATTTTTTCACCACTCGCCACTTCGATTTCTCATCCGATAATTTGAAGATTTTACAAAGCATAAAAACTATACCAAAAGTTTTAATCTAATTTTATATAAATCAACCACTGTTGTTACAACACTGTCAACTTGAATGCTATGACAGGGACCGCACCAACCTCAAGATATAGAAAATCAAATTTTTAGTTGAACCGATGGTAAATAGGCAATCATTTCACAGGGTAAGCCACTATGACTATGAGTTTACAGAACTAAGAGATAATTAAAACAACACCAACGCCATGTTTGTAACATAATAATCTATATTCTCCTATGGTGTACTTCATTCCCTTAACTGAAACAAAATTATGAGTATACGTACAGAGTATAAATGCCAATACATATCAGTAGTTCCATCAATAGTGAATACACCAAAATCACATTTTTAGTACTGGACTTCTCCTAAAGTTCAATTCACTCAATATTAACCCTATAACCAAATACTAGTTCACACATTAATTGTGTATGCACCCATTTTCACAGAACCCAACCTTAGGGTGCGTTTAGATGGAGGAAAAAAAATCCTTGATTTCCTAGTTTCAGTTTTGTTTAGAAGAGGAGGGGATTTTTAATTTTCCACAAAACATTAGAAAATTCGGGAATTCAGATTTTGTACTTTGTAGAGAATTTGATGGGAAACTTTTGATTTGAACAACGCAATCTTTATTTTCCTTGTGTTGTAAAAACATTTTGTGGAAAACAAGAGTGCTTCCGTTTAACTAAACACACCTTTAGGACTTGGGGCGGACCGAAGACATGTATTTCTTATGGCATATTAGTATTAAAACTATAAAAAGACATGAATTTGCGTGACACAGTTCATTTCAGAGAAATCAGAAATTTTAATGAAAATTTACGCTAGGCGGCAAACATCCATCGGGTTCCCGAGAACCCCCTAAGTCCGCCCCTGTTTAGGTCTCGATAACTATCACCTTGAGATGTACAAAAGGACATATTATCAAGTGAGATGTACAAAAGGACATACAAGATAGCAAGTGTTAAAAACACTAGAAACCACACACAAACAAAAGAGCTAAGGTTACACAATGTGAATAGGATATCCCCCTCTGAGACTGAAAACCAGGAAACAAAACAGGCTAGAAGTTTGAATTAGTGATCTGAGACTAAATTGTCACCAAAAGGACATCGTTAAAATGGAACAGGGTACCGTACCAAACACACTCCTTGACTCACCCTAAAAGGTTAAATACAGTTCGATTCAAATGTTCAAATTGACTACGTTCCAACTTACAACCACAAAACATTTAACCAACTACATAACCTAAAAGGAAGATGTGTATAAAATGAGTCATGTTTGTTGCACCTGCTATAAACATAAATAACTGAACCCTTTAATCATAAAGAGAATCTGTATATCGATGCTTTTCAATAGAATAAAAAAGGATCTGATTATCGATACGTAAAAGACTAATCACAACGACCTTAAATAGTAAATAATAGAAACACGATTTCAAAGCCCGTATCCGAACATAGCCTATTTGTACAGATATGGTAGAGGGGACGCCCTTAATATGTGAAATTCAATAAAGCAAGTTTTACAGAACAAACCTCAGGAAAACACAGAGCAAGGGACTCTTTTGTTACATTTGACAGACTAAATCGGTTGAGGCCTGGGGTATCTGCAAGATATCCACCACCACGTAAGGGAAGCAAAGAAACATTGGGAGTTGTGTGCTTTTGTCTGCCACTTCTCGCTGACACTAGTTCAAGCCAATTGTTTCTTGGAATCTGGGACATGTGAAAGGACAAAATGGAACAAGAAAGTGAGAAACTAATCACAGTTTTTAAACTAAAATACAAAAATTAATGGCCAAGAGAAGATTTTATCAGAGTTGGAAGAAACATCAAACAGAAGACCAGAGTGATTACTTACAAAACATTGATCAAACTGGATTTTCCAACACCACCGGGTTCCACTATAACAGTGGTCTGATCTCTCAAGTTGAGCAGAAAAGAATCAAGTCCAGTTTTGGTCTTGACACTGCAAAAGATTGGTTCATAACCCCAGCTGCGAAGCTTGGATTTCCTTAAGATCGTGGTCTGCATTATTAAAACTAGAATCTTACTCACAATCCCAGAAAAAAAAATCGAGGAAAAACCTAATATGGTTATTTAGTAAGATATGTGAAACTTTAAAATAAAAAATAATAATAATAATAATAATAATAAATAAATAAATTAAAAAAAAAAAATAAAAAAAAAAAATAAAAAAAAAAAGCCATTTCAGATGAAACATCTATATTAAAGATACGTTTTGCTCAAAATTCAGACTACTTTGACTTTGACTTTGCATACGTTAATTACTTCATTGTCGCTTATTTCATAATTGCCATTGGAGATGTTGTCTTATAGGTTTCGAAATACCTGCCACCTTAAGACCCATCGGTCAGACATGAGTCAAGTTGAGTAAATATTTATATATGATGGGTTTTGTTGGGTCTTACTAAATAACCTATAATAGTTCTAATTGGGTAAATGTAGAACCCAGTTCTATAATAACTTTTCAACTGGTCTATGGCTAGTTTAGCAACCTTACGTGATCCGACCCGCTCATTTTGCAACCTTAGGGTGCGTTTAGTTGGAGAAGAAAAAAAAAATCCTTGATTTCCTAGTTTCAGTTTTGTTTAGAAGAGGAGGGGATTTTTAATTTTCCACAAAACATTAGTAAATTCGGGAATTCAGATTTTGTATTTTGTAGAGAATTTATTTTCCTTGTTTTGAAAAAACATTTTGTGAGTGTTTCTTTTTAACTAAATGCACCTTTAGGACTAGGGGCGGACCGAATCCGTCCGCCCGCCCCTGTTTAGGTCTCGATAACTATCACCTTGAGATGTACAAAAGGACATCTATTATCAAGTGACATGCAAGTTGCAATCTATCTAATAAAACAAGCATGAGTAATTGTGACGGGGTATTCGTAAATGCATACGTTAATCATCAAACATCATTATTTAATTAATGAATAATACACTTAGAGACACAATAAATTATAAAAAAAATTGTTTATACCTCTTTTACAAGTTTGGACTTGTAAAAGGTATAGACCTCCTCAATTACAAGCTTTGAATTATCTTCAGAAGAGTGTTTCTTTTCCGATGGCTTTGTCCGGTGGCGTAGGATTAAGGTTGAAAATGATGACGTCATGACTAAGAAGATCTTAGGACCCGAATCAACATCGGATGGAGTGTGTGCCCTTTTCTTTATTTTTATTTTTTTATTTGAACATGAGTACCCTTTTCTTTATTTTATTTTATTTTTTTTAACATGAGTACCCTATTTTTCTTAACCTCAAATTTTAATTATTTCACAATATTTTTATCACAAATCTATTTCACATATCCTAAGTAGGACGTGAACCCGCATTCATTTGGTTGTCGAGTTTCTCACATAACATGAGGTACCATTGGGACACAAGCCCTTTGGTATAGACCGATGTAATTAACTGATTGTGTGACTTCATTAATATTTTGACAGGTGTTCTATTTTCTATTAATTAAGTACTACTCTATCTATCCGTTTCAAAATTGTTGTCCCTAGAAAAAAGAAAAAGAAATTAAAAATTATTGTTATTATTATTCTCTCTTATTCATCTTTTTGTAAAATGACAAGTTTTACTGTTAACTAATTAATTATTGTTTTTCTTTAAAGTTGGTAAATGTAATTTCAAGTAATAGTAATGTGGTAATCTAGATCAAATTTCTCTACTTATTTTTAGTATTAGACAATTAATTTGAGACATCTCAAAAAAGAAAAATGGACAATAATTTTGGGACGGACGGAATATTAGTTTGGCATGTAAACTACTCTTGTATTGATTTGACTTTAATTTTTGTGTGATTGACGACTATTATTGCAACCAAATGTTTTCTTTTTTTTATAACTTTTTGTCTTTTGGAAAAGACAAAATCTGGTCACACGAAAGTACAATGACTGTCAGTCGCACAAAAAATATCCCACGAATCACTTGTATTTTCAAATTAAAAATGAGACATGTTTCAATCTTTTAACGGACTCGGTTAGTCGCATCGATTTATTTTGAAGAATGATTTTATGTATGTAAATTGAATGAGAGATGATTTGCGCACTCCATCAAATGATTGAGACACTCCAATTACTGGTATTTGGACATTTATACCCTCACATGGGTGAGTGTGTAAGGGTAACTGTGAGATTATAAATTCCAAACATAATAAATTGTAGTATCCCAATCACTTTATGGAGTGTGCAAATCACCTCCCAAATTGAATGGAGGTTCAAAAAATGGTCTATTAAGGAAATTTCTCCTTTAATTAGCTTTTGTATGGTATTTTGTATTTTTTTTTCGAACATAGATATGTAACTGCTTTAAATATATAATAGTTGAAGAACACGAGTTATGCGCAAGACAATAACCAAAAGAGCTAGATTGTGCTGCATAAAATAGTATACATGTTAGATCAAAGTTAAATCCCCAACTGATATTGGGATTTGTTGTTTATCGCTCTGCATAGGCTTATAACCGGTCCTAATGCTCGGGCACGAGCTTGGAGCTCAACTCGTTCTCGAGCGTTTATCTAATCGGTTTCAAACAACTCACGAGTGAATTGGCTATAACAATTTTGGAGATACATGTTTTTTTTCTAACTAAATTTCTAAATGTTAAATGGGTGTAGGGTCGGGTGACAATTCTCGACATGAGACCGACACGAACATTGACGTTAAATTCTCTTTTGTACTTTAGTGAACTAACCCCTTTATATAAGTCTAGCAAACCGTTAGTTACGTATTTTAATATAGTGTATAATGTGAATTGATAACATAGATTTAAGATCATTTACATACCAAACTATATTTCGATATTAAGGGACTAATCCCAACCCTACATTTTTATTTGATCAAATGGATGGATTAAACACAACATTAAAAAAAAATTCACTTTCATCTTTTTTTCAAATATTAATATTTCTTAAATCGTTAATCGTTAAGCGAAAAAAAAATACATACTATCACGACAAGCTTTTAATTTCTTACTATAGATGGGCACTTTGATATACTTTCGACCAAAAAAAAAATAAAATAAAATAACTTTATTCACGTTCTTTAATTTTTTTACATTTTTTTCGTTGTTGAAGTTTTGCATGAAAAAATCACATGTGCTTAAACAATAATTTGAATATTAATAGAATCACATGTGATATTTGTGTTAAATCACATATGATTTTATTATCATATGTATCGTATGTGATTTAACACCAATATCATATGTGATTTTATAAAAATATTAAAATTACTGTTTAATCACATGTGATTTCTTATGCAAGTTTCAACAACGAAGAAAAAAAATGAAAAAAAAGTGAAAAAAAAACAAAAAAAATTGTCGAAAGTATACCAAAGTGCCCGTCTGTAGAAAGATAATTAAATGCTAGTCGTGATGGAATAATTTGTTTTATCTAACGATTAACGGTTCATGAGATATTTTAATTACAAAAATAGGTGAAATATTAAAATGATTTTAATCTCAGTCATTGATTTCTTTTAGATAGATTGTGGGGATGAGTTCTTTGTAATGTGATAAAAGTTTAGTATGTAAAATAACTCTCCTCGATAATATGCATACATCATCTCAATCATATTGGATAAATACATACCTCGAGCCCAATCAGAGCATGGCCAAACACCCATACAAAGAATTAGGGCGCGTCTGTAACACCCCCAAATTTATGATTTAGCAGCGGAAAAGTAATTTGGGTGTTACGGGGAGGATCGAAATCATTTTCACATAAAACGGCTTAAAAGAGGCGTTTTGAAAGTTATTTGTCATTCAAATAATTCTTTTGATAAATGATGAAACAATTGCTTTAAAAATCTCTTTAAAAGATATAAAGGTTTGTAAGAATGACATATTTGATTTTTACACCATTTTAATTTATCAGAGTAATAAATGCCCGCTCCGTGTCTTGTCCTGCTCCGTTAATTACCTGAGATACACATGCTTAAAAGTGTCAACACAAAGGTTGGTGAGTTCATAGAGTTTAAATGGAAAACCATTTATTTCATTTGATTCATGAGTATTTGGTAATAATTGTAATAAACATTAATAGTGATAAAACTAGTATTGAGTGATGTTGATTATAATCACAGATAAATCATATATATATTCAATCAAATTCAAGTATTGGAGCATAATCCTAACATGAGCTGGAAACTCATGATACTAATGTAGTGAGACCTAAAATTCAAGTCTAGTGAAATACCTATACAGCTGTATCTAAATATATGTGGGAGACATATATTTTCTTATTGATATTGCTCCAAGCCTCATGACACACAAAACGTTAACAAATACCGTAAAACGGCGGGTGATCATCAAGTCAATGATGATTTTGCCCTCGAATTATAGGTGATTTGCCAATTCCTATTTTTGTTTCAAATATAGTGTATCACGACTAATACGACTAACCGTTAGGCATTCCGTCAAGTATTAGTGGGATAGGATGTCAAGCCTCAACAGGTTTCGAAGCTGTTCACTATATTCGCGCTCACAACATGTGATTAATGGCTCATGATAGAGGGACTTTATGGCGTTAAGGTAACTTAGGCAATATCGGAGTAATGATGTAACTAGAGTATATGTGCTCTTCCTAGCATGTATTTCTGTTGAAACATAGAAATATGATATAGAGATATGGGAATCATTCAGGATGTTATAGTAAAATCAAATATCATGTCACAGTAATCAGTTTGGAAACATTATCATCTGAGTTCAGTAATTCTAGTCAAGCAATTTGCCAGTAACATATATATCACATCTTAAGTCATAAACCATATCAGATAAGTATTAATTAGGAAATTGATTTGAATCATGTAAGTTATTCATATACTTATAAAATTATCAAAGTATATGTAAGCATGTATCTCCCCCAAAGAGTTAAAACAAGTATTGGAAATGGGGCTATGACTCACCTGGAGCGATATTGGAAATGATGAAAAGTAAATTCGGGAGATTATGGGAACGATTATGGAAACGTCTTCAATATGGATCCTGATAAATAAATTTATCTAAGAATCTAACCAAATACTATTTGGTATATACGAAACGAATAACGAATAACGATTAATGAATAATGATTAATCGTTATGATGAAAGATGATATGCAAATGAAATTCTTACGTTTATAATAATATAACAAAATATGTTATTATTTCCAAAGTTCTTCCTTTTTAATGATGATGAAAATAATATGGAATGAATATGAGTTTAAATACCGTTATATATATTATTAACGTAAAGTTAAATAATATATAAATAAAATGTAATGAATATGCATATGACGTGATGGGGTGACGTAAAATGAAAAATAAAATAAGAATGTCAAATAAAATATGTTGGTCCTTGTCCTTTTTCAGTTTTTACACTTTTTATCCTAACGGTGTTAGCGTTGCACCGTTAGTCCTTATTATATATAATTTCAATTATAGTCCACTACTTGTCCAAAATAACATTCTGGGCTTGGAATGTAATAATATATCAATTTATACCCTAATGTTTCTGTTTTTACAGTTTCGGTCCTTGTTTTCAGCCTTTGGCAGTTTTAGTCCTTCTAAGTGTCATCGCGTTACATTTTTAGTCCTAACGTCCAAAATTTATGGGGAAAAATTATATGAAATTTTCTGGAGCTTATTGAAGCTTATTAACACTTACTTCAACTGCTTATTTGCAAGAATAGCTTATTTTTCAATAAATGGGCCTTAACGAGCTAAATTAAAGGCCCGTTAGCGTTTAACGATCCGTGGGCTTTGGGACAAGTTGGGCTTATCCTTAGGCCCATTTTTAATGTCCTATTTTCATATCAAAAGAGCTTTTTGGTCCATCTTATACGGATTGCTTAAAAAGAGCTTATTGGGCTTATAACCCAATTAGTATATTTATTAACTGTTTTGAAAATGGGGTGTGTCGCTTTACTTTGGCCAAATTAGAGGGACTAGATGAGCTTATCATTACAAAATATAAACTTGAAACTTTTAGCTTGTAGCAAGAATGTTAGGAATACGCTTTTTGTATAAGAAAGATTCGGTCACCCCAGATATGATTAAGCATTGTTTAGCTCGTAGTATTTACAATAGTTAGTTAAACGTAGTTTAGAAGTAGATTAGTTCGCGGAAGAAAGACGGGTCTTTACCCACTGTATACCTGATTCGCAGCCCAAGTGCCACGCCCAAGTGGCAAAACCCATGTACATATAAATACCCTCTCCATCCTTGGAGAGGGTAAGCCTTCTCATAATCTCATTTTCTTTTTTTTGGTTTTCTCTCCAAGGCTTCATCTCTTTCTCTCTCTAACTTTCTCTCTCTACATTTCTTTCTTATATGCAACGAACCAAAACCATAAGTATGAACGTGTTTGTGATGTTATCTAGTGTTCTACAATTGGTATCAAAAGCCATGGTTACATCCTAGGGATTGTAGGACTTGTGGTGTATGGTTTGTTTTGGTTTCTACTAGTTTAGGGTGGTTTCTACTCATTTTGGAGCTTGTTCGTGGTGATTCTTGTGTTCTTTCTTGTACTTCTAGGATTAGAGGGGTTAGATTCATCTAGTTTATCAGTTGGTTGGACTAAATCTAACGTTTGTGAAGTGTACGAGTTGTTTTGGAACGTTTTCTTGGCAGCGGTTTGCTCTACGTTAAGGTGTTCTTCGCAGCGGTTAACTTGGGTTTCAGCGGTTAAGTATTAGCGGTTAGTACAAGTAGTGGAGCGAACATTACGCTGTACTTTGTACTGTTTCAGCGGTTAACTTCCAGCGGTTTACTCTTCAGCGGTTAAGTTACCAGCGGTTTACTCTTCAGTGGTTACTTTACTAGCGGTTACTCTGTCAGCGGTTACTATTGTCAGCGGTTTAATAATCAGCGGTTACTATTCCAGCGGTTAAGTTTCAGCGGTTATTACATCAGCGGTTTTCTTTCAGCGGTTACTTGTCAGCGGTTACTGTACCAGCGGTTTACTTATCTTAGCGGTTTTCCTGGTTGACTTTAGTAAAATCCCGGGAAAGAATCGATTTCTCGGTTTAAGTCACGTGTGTTGTAAAATCCCGTCTAAGACCTTGTCATCATGACTACTGTAACATCTATTGATGATATCCAAGCTGCTGGGTCTGACACTCGACCTCCAATGCTAGAAAGAACGGACTATGAGTCTTGGTCACAAAGAATTCGCTTGTATTGTCAAGGCAAAGAAAATGGGGAGAACATTCTGAGATCAATTGATGAAGGGCCGTTCCAAATGGGCACTACCAGAGATGTTATCTCCACTGGTGATGATGGGACAGTCACCCTTGGAATTGACAGACCTCGTACGTACAATGATCTGAATGAAGCTGAAAAGAAACGATATGATGCTGACATTCGTGCTTCAAATATTGTGGTACAAGGGCTACCAAAGGACATATACAAACTGATTAACTTCAACACTGAGGCCAAAGCTGTTTGGGACAATGTCAAAATGTTGCTAGCTGGTTCAGAATTAACAAAGGAAGATCGTGAGTCTCAATTGTACAATGAATTCGAGCACTTTAAGATGAACCCTGGTGAAAGCATCAATGATTACTATGTCAGATTCCACAAGCTTGTGAATGACATGAGAATAATCAGAATGACAATGCCCAACATCCAACTCAACTCAAAGTTCGTCAATAACATGTCACCAGAATGGGATCGGTTTGTCACAGCTGTGAAGCTAAACAAAGGATTCAGAAACACCAACTATGAGCAACTCTATGCTTATCTGCAACAACATGAGAAACATGCCATGTATGATCGTCAGCTAAAAGAGAAGTTTCATCCCTCAAATGATCCTGTTGCTCTAATCTCCAGTGCTCAAGGACTCAACCAATTCTCAACTGACTTAATCAACCCTCCAATCACTGCTCAAGCAACACAGAATCAGTCTTCTCTTGGTCAAGCCTCAATGCAATCAGCAAGTGTCAAAACTAATTCACAAGAATCAGGAAATTCCTACATGGACAAGAGAATTGATAATCTCTCCAATCAAGTCTCTCTGCTGGTTCAACACTTCAGAAGCACTCTTCCTCAAACCAACAATCAACTCAGAACCTCATCTAATCTACGTAATCTTGCTGTTGTGGAAGATGGGCGTGTTGTGGTTCAAGGAAGACAAAATGTCCGAGGAAATGTTCAGAACAGAATGGGAAATGGCAATCAAGGACAAGGAAGGCAAATCAAGTGCTACAACTGTGGTGGGCTAGGTCATATTGCAAGAAACTGCACTGAACCAAAACGTCCTCAGAACTCCGACTACTTCAAAGATAAGATGTTGTTGATGCAAGCACAAGAAAATGGAGTTAAATTGGATGAGGAACAGCTGCTCTTTCTTACTGGTGATGAAGGAAACTCCTTTGATGCTGATGTGGATGATCACCAGTCCAGGATCTTGCTCTAAATGACCCGAACATCTTCCAGGCTGAAAATTGTGATGCATTTGATTCTGATGTTGATGATGAACCTACTGCACAAACCATCTTTATGGCCAAGCTTACATATGCAGTCACATCGGCAAATCAATCAGGATCATCAAAATCATCCATCATTTCTGAGGTACTCAAATTATATGACACATATGAAACAAGTGCCATTCCAACGATACTCGATGAGGTTTATCAAGCTAGTATTGTCACGCCAGATGATGTTGGTTTGAAAAACACTAATGTTCTCTCAAAACAACAACATATGGATAACAATAAAGATTCTGATGAATCTAGTAGAGCATCTGAAGATACACATGTTGACGATGTGATGCACAATCAAAGGACTCATAACACACCGACACTATTGATTCAAATTCTGCTGATATGGGTAATAGCAATGTTGTCCCATATGAGCAATACTTGAAACAAAGTGTCGAGACTGCTTTACCAAGTGATGACTCTTCCGTTAATAATGATACTTGTGAATATGATGAGTATACTGCTGTTATACCTGATGACACCTTAACCACTAGGATTAATATTCTCAAAGATCAGGTGAATATGTATCAACAACGTGCAAAATTTGAGTTAACCGAACGTGAACAGAAAATGAATTGGCAAATGTGTACATATATTACTGAAAGGAATTTAAAGGAAGAAAAGNATCTGAAGATACACATGTTGATGATGTGATGCACAATCAAAGGACTCATAACGAAGTAAAACACACCGATACTATTGATTCAAATTCTGCTGATATGGGTAATAGCAATGTTGTCCCATATGAGCAATACTTGAAACAAAGTGTCGAGACTGCTTTACCAAGTGATGACTTTTCCGTTAATAATGATACTTGTGAATATGATGAGTATACTGCTGTTATACCTGATGACACCTTAACCACTAGGATTAATATTCTCAAAGATCAGGTGAATATGTATCAACAACGTGCAAAATTTGAGTTAACCGAATGTGAACAGAAAATGAATTGGCAAATGTGTACATATATTACTGAAAGGAATTTAAAGGAAGAAGAGTTAAGAGGGGAAATAAAATCTTTGCAAAATCAAATCGATCAAACTGTTAAACAAAAACAGGAGATTCAAAATAGTGTCAACACACTAAAATTAGATTTTCAAAGTAAGGAAGCCAAACTTCTAAACAATTTTTCCCAATTAAAGGCCTTAAAGAACAAGCTTGAAAACAAATTGTACACACAAGGCCAAACCATTCAAACTGCTCAAATGATACAAAAGCACATTAAGCTTCGTGATAAACATAGTGATAAGGATACAGGTGTGCCTAAAACTAATTATCTTAGGAGCGTTAGTGCCTCTCAACCTGCCTTATATGACTATAATGTGATGCTTAAGCCCAATCATGATTCCCCTGATGTGCGTGATACAGAAGAGATTGTTGAAATTGAAACAGAAAATAGGAAAAGACTTGAGGATAAGATGAAGGATCCCATGTGCATAGCAAATCGTGTTAATATCAAGCCCCATAACTACTATGAGCAGAACCGATTGACTGTCTTTGTGCCCCAAACTAGGTTAACCCCTGAACAGATTTTTTGGGCTTTAGATGTGGAAAAAATGAAAGCTGAACTTCTTATGGCTACCACTCCCCTTAAGTTTGCTAAACCCACGGTGTATCCTCCCAATACACCCATGAACCTAGTTCAGATAGCACTTCCCACTCAATGTAAAACTCTTATTAGCATGTATGTACTGTATCAAATGTTTGCGGATTTTGACAAAACGTGTAAAAAGAGGATTACTCCAACGGGAATTACTGAGGGGGAAAGGGGTTTTGAAGTTACAAAAGAATGCTATCTAACAGGAGTCATTCCGTTTTTTAAACAAATCAAAAACCATTTTGATACATGGAAACGTCCCTTAAATTAGAGATCAATGAAATGAAAGAGGTGTTTAAAAACCAGGAACGTGAAGGAAAACAAAGTGTAATAGATCTTCAACATAGTGAAATTGCGAGGAAGAATGCTCTCATCATGAATGATAATTTGATTGCTATGTGCATTGCTCAAGATGTGTTTTATACTGCTACTAATTCTTCTTTAACTGCTTCCCAATTTCATGAAATGTCTGTTACATTAAAAGTTTTCCAGAATCGTGTTGTTGAGCTTGAGGGGGAGAATTTAAAACTGCGCGAAAAAATTCAAAAAGATGATCATGATAACATGGTCAAGCAATTTTCAAAACTAGAGGTTGATAATCTTAACTTGCAATTAAGATACGAACACCTAGAAGAAAGAATTAGAAACTCAAATGCCAAGACATCTTCGGATGCTCCTGAATTTGATGCATATTTTGAATTAGCCAAAAGGGATGAAAGAATTCAAGCTCACACTAACACGATTCGGAAACTGAAGCTTCAAATTGCACAATTTAAGACGAATAAATGTGATGTGATTGATAATAAATGTGATGTGATTGATACCCAGAAACCTCCGTGTTTAGATTCTCAATATCTTCAACTTCAAAATGTCATTAACGAATTGAAATACGAAAATGATTGTTTTCAAGCTGAAAACTCTAAAATCAAACAACATTACAAAGAGTTACATGATTCGATGAAGATCAAACGGGATAAAAACAATGAAAAGATAACTTCTTTGCTTAAAGAAAATGAGAATCTAAAGACTCAGGTGAAAGGGAAAATGCCAGTCACTGCATGTGATTGCAGTCTCACCAAAGCGGCTAAAACAAAAAGATCTGATGTTGATGCCATTAATATTCATCTTCCCCTTAGGAATAATGCGTTTGTTCATAGTGAGTACCTTAGGTATCTCAAGGATTGCCTAGATATCCTCTGCGAAACTATTGAAGAGGTTAGAATGGTGAGTCCTGCGGACATTGGCATCCGTGATGTGTATTATCTCACCAACAGATCATATGAGCTCTTAGATTATGCCATTGGTACATGTCCTAAAGCTGTTTGCATGCGTGATAAGACTAATGATTTTTCCTCTAAGGTTAAGAACAAGCATGTTGCCTTTAAAGTGCCCATAACATCACCAAAACATAACACATCAGATACCAGAAATCAAACAGCAGTTTCTCGTTCTAATGTTCCCATCATTAATTCTACAGGAGTAAAAGTTGTCACTAATGCTAGCGGGTCAAAGCCTAGTTGCAATACAAGGAATGATAGGACTTCGCCAGCTAAAAGTGCTCAAGGAAAGAAAGTAGAAGACCACATTAGGAACAATAAGACTGATCTGAACGTTGAGAATCGTGTTGATTCTAGTATTAGCTCTAGGCGTACTGTAATTAATTCGAATTCTAAAACCAGTTGTGAGATCTGTAATAACTATTTAAATTTTGGTAATCATGATGTGTGTGTTAAGACATGTTTGTATGCTTCTAAAGTATCCCCTGGTTGTCATACTGTTTATTATAATCGTGTAAAACATGTTTGGAAAGCAACAGGAAGGAAGTTTACTAATGTTGGCTATCATTGGAGACCCACTGGAAGAATAGTGTCAATAGGAAGTCATCGCCCCTTTGCCAAACAGTCTAATCCTAAGTTTCCCAACATTAGGATTTGGAAGAAATCTGGTAGAACTTTTCCTATAGGAACCCAATGCGCTAACCATAAGTCTAGTTCCCCAGCATGTCATGTTATGACTAAGGACACTATTAATTCTTCCTATTCTGTTGTATGTGCTAACCAATCGGACCCCACTTATGGTTGGGGATCCAAGTTTGTCCGTTATCCATATCTGTCTGATTTCAAATGCAGGTCGTACAAATCGCCCTGTGGTATTTGGACTCAGGCTGCTCAAAACATATGACGGGGGATCGCTCGCGGCTCAGAAATTTCGTGAAAAAGTTTATCGGGACTGTTAGATTCGGGAATGATCATTTTGGTGCAATAATGGGTTATGGAGATTATGTGGTTGGTGACAGCGTTATCTCTCGGGTATATTATGTAGAAGGTCTTGGGCACAATCTATTCTCCGTAGGTCAATTTTGTGACTCAGATCTAGAAGTTGCCTTCAGAAAACACTCTTGTCATGTTAGAAGATTGGATGGTATGGATCTCTTGAAAGGCAGACGTGGCACAAACCTCTACACTATATCCATTGAAGACATGATGCAATCATCTCCAATCTGTCTACTATCTAAGGCTTCCAAGACCAAGTCTTGGTTGTGGCATCGTCGTTTGAACCATTTGAACTTCGGTACCATCAATGAACTTACTCGTAAAGATCTTGTTCGAGGCATGCCCAGGCTGAAGTATGAAAAAGATCATCTTTGTTCCGCTTGTCAGCTTGGTAAAAGCAAGAAGCATACTCACAAACCCAAAACCATCAACACCATTATGGAAGTTCTTCATACCCTTCACATGGACCTTTGTGGTCCCATGAGAGTGCAAACCATATTTGGAAAGAGATATGTGTTAGTGATTGTTGATGACTACTCTCGTTTCACATGGGTCAAATTCCTCAGATCCAAGGATGAAACACCTGAAATCATCATCAAACTAATCAAGCAGCTGCAAGTTGGACTCAATAAAACAGTCAGATTCGTCCGCACAGATAATGGAACGGAGTTTGTCAATCAACAACTTACTCAGTTTTATGAAGATCTGGGAATTAGTCATCAAAGGAGTATACCTCGAACCCCTCAGCAGAATGGAGTCGTTGAAAGACGAAACCGTACACTTGTAGAGGCAGCACGTACTATGTTGATCTTCTCCAAAGCTCCTATGTTTCTCTGGGGAGAGGCAATTGCAACGGCTTGTTACACTCAGAACAGATCACTAATACATCCTCTTCACTGCAAAACTCCTTATGAGCTAGTGCATAAAAGAAAACCCGACCTCTCTTTCCTTCGTGTTTTTGGTGCATTATGTTACCCAAACAATGATAGCGAAGACTTGGGAAAGCTAAAGGCAAAAGCTGATATTGGAATTTTTGTTGGGTATGCACCAAACAAGAAGGGTTATCGAATCTACAACAAAAGGTCCCGACAAATCATGGAAACCATCCATGTCACGTTTGATGAGCTGACCGAGCAAACGGTTCCTGAATACTCCAGTTCAGGACCCGCATCTAATCTTTGGACTCCTGGACCCATTAGTTCAGGACTTGTAAATTCTTCCACCACAGATGCTCCTTCTGTGCCACCTACCAGTGAGGACTTGAAGAAATTGTTTGATTCAATGTATGATGAGTATTTTGAGCCTCAACAGAGAGTCGAACCTGAACAACAAGTCATAGGTCCTGATGCTGCTGCTAATGATGAACCTCAACCCACAAACGGGCCTTCCATCTCCATCTCTCTTAGTCAGAATGCTCCATCATCTAGTCATACCAATCACACAGATCAACACTCTTCAATTCCTCAAGAAGAAGCATCTGATAACACCTTTGAAGTGAATCCTTTTACTCAACCACCTGATGAACCTTTTGTCAACATATTTGCTCCTGAACCATCTACTTTGGCAACCTCCTCAGAAGATTCCAACATTGCTATTTCAATTCCCAGTCATCAACTTCATGAGCATATTAGGAAATGGACAAATGATCACCCGATTGACAACATCATTGGTAACCCATCTAGGCCGGTATCTACACGACGGCAACTTGCCACAGATGCTTTATGGTGTTTCGTTAGCAACGTACTGTCCAAAGTCGAACCAAAGGATTATAAAGAAGCGTTGACTAAAATGTCCTAGTTTACTGCAATGCAGGATGAAATCCATGAATTTGACAGACTAGATGTTTGGGAATTAGTGCCCCCTCCCGACTGTGCAATGATTATCGCCCTCAAATGGATCTTCAAAGTGAAGCTTGATGAATATGGTGAAGTGTTAAAGAACAAAGCTCGAATTGTGGCCAAAGGGTACAGACAAGAAGAAGGCATCGATTTTGAGGAATCATTCGCACCAGTTGCCAGAATTGAAGCCATCAGAATCTTCCTTGCCAATGCAGCCAGTCAGAACATGGTTGTATACCAAAAGGATGTGAAGACTGCCTTTCTAAATGGACACTTAAAGGAAGTAGTATATGTAAGTCAACCAGAGGGGTTTGTTGATCCTGAACGCCCTAATCATGTCTATCGCTTGAAGAAGGCACTATATGGTCTTAAACAAGCACCCAGAGCATGGTATGATACACTGTCCAAATTTCTTCTAGCCAACCAATTCACCAAGGGTGTTGTCGATCCTACCTTGTTCACAAGAAAGTTGGGAGAGCATCGTCTCCACGTTCAGATCTATGTGGATGACATTATCTTTGCATCTGCCGATCCACTAGAATGTGATAGGTTTGCACAAGAAATGAGTACTGAATTTCAAATGTCCATGATGGGGCAAATGTCGTTCTTCTTGGGGCTTCAGATTTCTCAAAACCCACACGGTATCTTCATCAATCAATCCAAGTATGCCAGTGAAATACTAAAGAAATTTGGATTTGAATCATGTGAATCTGTTGATACTCCAATGGTTGAGAGAACTAAGCTGGATGAGGATATTGAAGGAGCACTTGTCGACCAAACCAAATACCGAAGCATGATCGGATCATTGATGTATCCACTGGTGTTTCACAGCAGCAGACCAGTCTCTTATTTGCTGTCCGCATGTGTTGTGTTATCAAACTCCACCTACCTAAGGAAGCACTATAGAAGCAGATTCAATGATAGGGAAGTCATTTGCGAGGATTACAGTCTTGCATCTCCGCACATTCACATTGGGCCTTTTGGCATATCCTCAAAATCCATGCAATGGCTTCATCACAGCTAGTTCCCTCTCGAGTGCTGAATCATACTTTTGAGTGACATGCAGGAGAGATGCCCTTCATCGGGGTGGGAGTAGATGTTGGGGAAGATTACTTGCGTCGAGGTAACACGTTCTTTTAAGGATTCAGGGCCGGTTGCGCTCCCAATATTGTGTAGTTATATGGAGAATAACTTAAAGTTGTCTTATCAGTGGCTGATTTGATTTTATCAATAAAGACTAAATTAGGTATTGAGTTATCTCGATTTCTTCCCCTCCAACACCCATATAATAAAGGAGGAGAATCATTGCCATGGGTCTATCTAAAGTGAATGTGCTCAAATTAATCTTAGGTAGGACACATATATACACTATGCGACTTGTATACCTGAAATTCCGTCGCTCGACAAAGTAGACGATATGCGACAATTCCTTATTCCACTTGTTCCTCCTGATGCAAAATGATGATCCGAACTATCAATGTCGCATTTTGATCTTTGAATGCTGGAACGATTGAATTAAAAGAAAAGCAAGAGCAAAATGCACTAACTCTGTTAATCACAGTAGATCGGAACAGTTAAGTTGTATAAGAACAAAGCCGATAGGACATGATAAAAATTGAGACCTCATCACAAAGAATAATTAGGCAGCACCATCGAAGAAGAACCATAGGCAATGTATTCAGTCCTACTGTAGAAAGAGAGAAATCGACGTACTACATACTTGGCTTACTTTGATAAGCGCAACTACACCAGGTTTAATCTCTAAAAGAAATTGAGGGCCGCCGCGGAGTACTTCGTAGCGAGAATATCTTAGACACGCCGCAATGATCAAGCATCAGCCAGTAAGAGCTGTGAGAACGGCCCATGATGCAAAGATGAATTTAAGGATACCAAAAAGGCCCATGTGAATTGTATCATTGATGGTACCTGAAGACTGCTTTTGACTGGACTTCTAAAAGTGGCTTCTTAAGTAGGATTTGGATTGATAACAGAAGCACCCGCATGCACGACGCAATAAAGAAGAATCTGTCTGCATAAAAGCTGTGAGATAAACGATCAATGGATCCGAATCATGCTTCGGTATCTTGGTTGTCGACAAGTGCTCGCTTCAATATCCGTCATCAGCTTAGTTCTCTCAACCATTGGGAGGTATCAACAGATTCACATGATTGCAATCCAAATTTCTTTAGTGATGTTTCAAGCTGGCATATCTTGGATTGATTGATGAAGATGACGTGTGGGTTTGAGAAAAATCTGAAGCCCCAAGAAGAACGACATTTGCCCGGCATCAGTGGACATTTGAAATGTCAGTACTCATTTCTTGTGCAAACCTATCACATTCTAGTGGATCTGGCAGATGGCAAGATATGTCATCCACATAGACTGAACGTGGAGACGATGCCTCCAACTTTTCTTGTGAAGCAAGGTAAGCGATGCGCAACACCCTTGGTGATTGGTTGGCTACGAAGCAATTTGGACAGTGATGATGATATGCCATGGCTCTGGGTTGCTTGTTTAAGACCATAATAGTCTTGCTTCAAGCGATAGACATGATTAGGTGGCGTTTCAGGCATCAGCAAACCCCTCTGGTTGACTTAGCATAAGCTACTTCTTTAAGTGTGATTTAGAAAGGGCAGTCTTTCGACATCCTTTTGATATACAACCCATGTGCTCTGACTGGCTGCATTGGCAGGAAGATTCTGATGGCGTTCAATTTGCAACCTGGTGCGAATGATTCTCAAAAATCGATGCCTTCGTTGTCTTGTCTGTAGCCCTTTTGCCAGCAAGTTCGAGCTTCTGTTCTTTAACAGCTTCACCATATTGCATCAACGTCTTCAGGCTTGAAGATCATTTGAGGGCGATAATCATTGCACCAAGGCCGAGGCAAGCGCCGGGCACTAAATTCCCAAACATCTAGTCTGTCAAATTCATCGGACTTTCCATCCTGCATTGGAGTAAACTAGGGCATTCGCTTAGTCAACCGCTTCTTTTATAATCCTTTGGTTCGACTTGGACAGTAACGTTGCTAACCGAAACATCC
>LBNU01009573.1:147040-177544 GCA_014162995.1 Artemisia annua
TTACTCAACATCACTCAATACTAGTATTTAATCACTAATTAATGTTTATTTACAATTACTTACTAATATTATTTGGAACTCGTAGAAACAAACGGGAGTCGAAACGGTTGAGTTTTGAGTTATTTATATATCAAGTTGGGTGAATTTTGGCCAAACACTTTGCCCTTCGAAACACAAGTAAAACTTGAAATTATATTCTGAAACTTGGTACGTTGAGATTCGGATAGGAGAGGAACGAGATGGTATAAAAATATAGATATGTCGTGTATAAGAATCGAGGGAACGAAAGTCGTTTTGTAGCTTGCTTCTAGTCGAAACATAAGAAATAATAAAACTAGAAATTTGGGCTAGTGTTTTTAGGTTGATGAATAGTAACGTGGATTTGGGCTGAGAAAATATTAAGGGCCCGTTTAGTATTAATTAGGATTAGTAATTTTAATTTAGGATTAGTGAAACGTTTATGTTTCGAATAACGTGTCGAGAATTGGTTTCGTCATTTCGTAAATTATATTATATTGTGACAACAATAAATTAATATAATAAGAAAAATTTCAATTTTTCTCGTAAAAATGGTGATTAAAATAATGACAGAGATTTATATATAATTAACCGTTGTTAATTATATGGATTTTTGCAGTTCTCTACAGCGTCAGTCCTAGAAGGCTAGAAGTTTACACATTAACCTGGACGACAAACTTCACACACTATCCCTTACATGTGGAAGACAAACTTTAGGATGATATTTGTTGTGTTGGTAAATCTATTCCCGCTAAAATAAATTCATATTTTCAGACCACATCTCAACTTACGGGTTACTCGAGATAAAAAATAATTCACAACTTTATATTTATATACAAGGATAAAGAATGATTTAATTTAGCTTTTAAGTCTAATCTATGTATAATTTAACAACTTTGTGTGTATAACAAGGTTTTTTTTTCTCAAGGAATAATAATATACTAGACGAATATCCGTGCATAGCAACGGGATTTTTAGCAACAAGTTTGAAATATGCTTCTATAAGTTAATAAATTCAAAAGTTTCAAATATAAAAATAAAATTATATCACCATAAATAATAGATCAAAAGTAAAAAATAATTTGCCAAATTATGAAGACTATTAACTGAGATATGAAAATTTTCATGGCTCATTAATATGAAACTAGCAGGATACCTGCGCGTTGCGGCGGCGAATACCCTGAAATAAAATTTTTCGATGAATCATGTATTCTAATTTATTACCTTTTTGATAATAAATTTACGAATATCAAGAATATCATGTGACGTATTTCGAATCTTTAACTAATGAAAATGTTTTTCATTATACAATTATGATATTAAATATTTTAGCGAGAAATGTTTTTTCGTCATTCAAAATATCTATTTGATTTATATAATGTTAGGTTTTATGGATACGGGTGTTAAAAAATACGTGAAACCGACAAACCGAGTCGACCTACTCAATCCTTAACCACAAAAAAGATCTAAGAAATCGAATCTGGAAAAAACAGAAATCGGATAAACCCTCTTATCGTGGTTCGATTTCGGTTTTTATTTTTAAATACCAGCATTTACCCGAATCGAACTGTCTTTTAGCTTTATTATTTGTAATTCTTAAATTGTTGTTTTTGTGTTTGAATAGTTTGTATAATATGCTTTATTGTTTGTATTATTTAATTTTAAGTTTTAAGTATTTTAGTGATATTTAATGCATGAATTGTGTATAATTTGACTGTACAATATGCTTGATAATTTGTATTTTTTATGTAATGGGTGTTTTAATAGCTGCAGTAATTGTATTTATTAACCAGTTAATTTATGTATGTAATTGTGCAAACGTTAATTGTACATAATGCTTTATAACATGTATTACTTAAAACTAAGTTTTGGAGTGGAGTAAATATTTTTACCATAAGCTTTTAACATGTAATACTTAAAATTAAGTTTTGTGCATTTAACGGACAAAGGAAGTGTTGTAAAGTTTTGTACAATAAGCTTGTTGAGTTGTAAAACTTAAAATTAAGCTTAAGGAGAGAGAGATAGTGTGTTTTGTCTTTTATATGTAGTATAGATATTTGGCTCAAAAGTGAATAAAGTCAACATTAGGTTTAAGCCTTTAAGGAGTTCAAGATTCAAGAAATGAGATGTATGCTTTATATTTAGTATAGATAAGTTATTGACAAAATTGCACCGTTCGTCCCTAAAGTTGCACGTTTTTGCGCGTATCGTCCTTTATCTTTTTTTTCGCGCGGTTGGTCCCTGAAATTTTTTTTTGGCTAACCATTGTCATTTTGCTAGTTACACACCTTGTGAAGTTACCAAAATGCCCTTTCTTTTTATCTTAATTTACAAACACATTTAACAAACACAATGTCAAAGAAGAGCTTTCCACTACAAAAAGTGAGAAATCTGATCACGAGTTCAATAGCAAAATGAGCATTTACAGTATCTTATTTAAACTCTTTCTTTTGCAGTTTTTATGCACGAGTTTGTCGAGTTTCAAGATCATAGCAAACATCCTAAATGATCCCTGATTTCTAGCAGCTTTCGGGACTCATCAATATCACATGCATACAAGAACCCATAGCAAATATAACCAGCACAACAGCAATTCTGAGTAATTAAGTTAATGTTTAATTTAAGAATCTAACGCATACATCAAAACAATGTCAAAAGTTACACGTTACAGCAGAATATAAAATAAAAGGTTCTTGTAAATCAAAAAATAGGAGAAACTTGCAAAGATTACTCCACACGCCACTAAAATGGAAGTCGTCCCAGCAAAATTTTCTGAAGGTGTAGTTTCTTAGCTTTGCTGCATCTTCAGCAGAACACTTCCAAAAGTATTTTTTACACCAATACCGAAATCTTCAGAAAAAACCCTACTCTTGCTTCTTCAAATCAAGAAAAGCTTTACCAATTTGTTTTTCACAAACCGAATGGACTTCAGAGTCTAAAGACTTGAGAAACTTCTTGGATAATTTAAGGGTGCTTATTATATGAAACATTCTACCACAAAATCTACGAACTTCAGCCCTCCTGGCTTGCTTTTCGGGCATATTTGTCACGAGTTCCTTGATCAAAACACAAAGTTCAGAAAGATTACTACTGATCATCTTCTTTCCCAGGCCCACGGTATCTTTACTCTTGTTGACAGACACAAATGGCTTCAATGCTTCCAAGAGTAAATCAAGTGCTTCAACTTGCCTAAACTTTGACTTTGCAGTACTGCATTTTTCAACAAGAAGCCCAAAGTAACGTTTGCCTACCCATGCACATCTTCTAATGATCTCTTTCAAAAATTGGGGTTTAAGCTGAGAGTTTTTCCCATCGAAATAAGCTACTATAGCACTTTTTAAGATATCAAACACCTTTTCCATGTCCTCTTCTGAAAAGTTTCCAAAATCAATGATCTTCAAAATCCAATAAGTTGAGTTCTGAGCAAGATTGACAATTTTTTTATATCGCTGAAAAGATGCAGACTGTTTCTTCTTTGATGGAGTAATTGCTGTCTTCTTTTTCTTGAATGGTTTTGATGCTAATTTCAGATTCTTTTCCAGTAGTGGCTCGAGCATAGACAGTTGCAAGGATTCACCTTTGGGGTGGTGTTTGGCTTTCAGTATTTTGTGTTCCACAATTTTACAAATACGGTCACCAAGCTGCTCACTGCCTTCAGTGGTATGCGGGTTCACAAATGCCTAACAAAGATTTGAGAATACCTTCAACACTTGTGGTTTACCTGCATGACATTTAATCTTTTTAAACATATGATTCAGGTATATTTAAACTTTAGAAAACAATAAATTTGACAAAATAAAACTTGCCTTGATTCTCATGTAGATATATTTCCAGCAATGAAAGAACACGAAGTTTGAAAAGCACAAGCTGAGAATCAGCAGTATCACCACCACCAGCTTGGTTTCTTTTTTCTTTAAAGATCTGTGCAAGATATGAATCCATTCTGAACATGGCTTCATCATCCATTCCACCATCAGAATCATCTGAATTTTCTTCACGAGGTTCTTTAACTACAGTTCCTTCAGAGTCTTCAGACTATTCATCACCATCACCAGTATTATCACCTGTCTCTGCTTCATCAGAATCCTCCGCTTCTTCGATATCTAGAAGATCATCGTCATCAATATCATCACCATCATCTTCACTGTCCGACTCTTGACGTCTTTTTGGTTTAAGGTCTTTCTTTATAACCTTCAACATCCTCAGTAGACCGTCATCCGTCACATTATCACTGTAGTATTTGAAAACCTACAAAACGAGGTGACAATAAAGAAATCTTGAGATTATATATATCTACAGATACGATAAAATGAGATCCACGACGCCACATATTGTTACGACGTCACATATGGTTAAATGTGTTTGTAAATTAAGATAAAAAGAAAGGGCATTTTGGTAACTTCACAAGGTGTGTAACTAGCAAAATGACAATGGTTAGCCAAAAAAAAAGTTTAGGGACCAACCGCGCGAAATTTGGAGAGTTCGAGGACCAACCGCGCGAAAAAAAAGATAAAGGACGATACGCGCAAAAACGTGCAACTTTAGGGACGAACGGTGCACTTTTGTCTAAGTTATTTAATGTTGGGCATAATATGGGGTTGACCGTCGGCCAGTCGCCTTCCACCGACTCGTCTCCCTATTACACCAGGCAACCACCGACGCGTCGCTCACCCAACTGATTCGTGTGCACACCTCCCCTCATTTTTTTTATTGTTATTTGGTTTTAAATACAAGTAAGGAATATTTTACGTTGTTCTTGATATTTGATGATGAGTTTCTGAAGAGCAGAAGGAGAAGATGAAAATGGTGATAGTCAGGGATCTACATTGGTGTCAGGTGTGGCACGGGCTACACCCGATTTTAAGTCACGAAGTGCAAAACTTATAAAAAACTGATGATTTTTGGTGTAGGCAACCCTCAATATTTTCATTTTGCTACTTTCATTTTTATGGTGTCAGTGTGTAACTTAGTTAACCCAAATGACAATTGTGCAATACCCTCTCGAAAATTCTGGGTCTGTCCCTGGTGATGGTGGTTTGTTTGTATTGGGTCAAGCCAAGGTAGGTATTATCATTGGACTTTTTCTATTGGGTTTGGCATCAACAATAGCTTTTGTGCGATTAAAAATTGGAAAATGAAAATTTATTTTTATTAGACTTTATGTAATGTTTTTATTAGGGTAAATTGCAAAAAATGTTCCCGAGTATAGTCTAAAATGCATTTTTAGCCACTCCAAAGACAAAACTGCAAAAAATGTCCTTACTGTGGATGTTACATGCAATTTGTGTCCCTTGACCGGTCAATGGCATGTGAAATGACTAATATACCATCATCTTCTTCACCATTTGAATTTATATTTATTTTTAATCTCAAATGAATAACATCAAGAACACCAAACCCCATAGATGGCAAAAATAAATAAATAAATAAATAATGATGTTCAAAAAAAAAAAAAAAATTCAATTATCTTTCCCCAATCACCTTTCCATAGACCGTAAATCGACTTAGGAATATCGGGACATGGGCCCCCCGCAAAACAAAACATCTATTTCCGATCTAAACTCATCATTCGATCCTTCCACGCAAACACTTCCACGGACTAGACTCCACAACAAGCATTGGAATATTATTAGCAGCCGGTAAAAACAAAAGCTTATTCCCTCCATCATTTACATCTTCACAAATAGTGATCAACCATTAACCCAGGTAATCCCACCAACAAGAAAAATGATCAACACCATTAAAACTGGCTCTTTACACCGACAATCTTTTATATAATAAAACAAAACCCCTATTGGGAATTTTTCATTTCAAAAAAATGGAACCATACCTTATTTAGTAATAATTTTATTTAAAAAAAGATTATTTTCTTATTAGGTAATATTTTATATTTATCCATAACACAAGTAAAAGATAAATACAAAAAATATAGATAAGACATTTAAAAAAAATTATTTTCTTATTAGCTAACATTTTATATTTATCCACAACACAAGTAGAAGATAAATACAAAAAATATAGATAAGATGCAATTAAGATTAAAATCTTTAAATAATTATTTCAAAAAATTTTAAAAAAAACCTGCGCGTGCGCGGGCATTATAACTAGTAATCACAACAACAAGTCTAGTTTCAATGCCACTTTTTCCCTCGAATACAGAAGAGCAGAGCTCCTGAGACTCACCATGCTGACAACCTGACACGACAGTTACACAAGAACAGTAAAAATCTCAAAAATGTTACCTGTAAAACGAAAAAGATTCAAAACAAAAGATCTCGGGTCTTTCAAGTTTTTATTAAATACGATCTTTAAAGATCTATAACAAACCATCATCGATCTGTAACAAAATCAAGAACCATCAAGCTTACCTTAATTCTTGTAAAAGGATCTTTAGTCAAAATTATTTGACCTAAGAAATTTCGGACAAGACCTTTAGCCGATTCTAAGAACAGCATTATCTTTATTATGTCCTTTTTCATTGCTACTTTTCTTAGTTTTTGCCGTTGGTCGGATTCTTGGTTTGAGGTTTGACCGCTCGTTAACCGGTTGCGCCATCGTGGGTTTCTTGGTTGGCGGGAAAATCTAGGGTTCAGTGTTGCTTGGAGTGTTGTTAAAGATGAAATTTTGCTTAGAGGTTTTATAACTCAAATAAACGAATGGGTGGTGATGGAATGGTGATCGGCCAGAGGTGTTGTAGAGATGGACGACAGTGGTGACTGGTCTACCGGGGGAGGTGGTGGCTGCCGGTTTGGTGAGTGTGTGTGTTTGTTTGGAGAGACAAAGAAGAAAGAGTGGGTGAGTGTGTGTGTTTGTTTGGATAGAAAAAGAATAAATAGTAGGTGAGTGTACATGTATTTGTGTGTTTAATTAAAAATCTGAGTTTTTGTTTGTATGTTGGGTATTTCTATGGAGGGTGATTTAGGAAAGATAATTGAAAATCTGGGGTGGGGGTGGGGGGTTGCATTTCTGGGTTTGGTGTTCTTGATGTTCTTCATGTGAGATTAAAAATAAATATAAATTCAAAAGAAATCAAATGGTGAAGAAAAGGAGGGTATATTAGTCGTTTCGCATGCCATTGACCGGTCANGGATGTTACATGCAATTTGTGTCCCTTGACCGGTCAATGGCATGTGAAATGACTAATATACCATCATCTTCTTCACCATTTGAATTTACATTTCTGGGTTTGGTGTTCTTGATGTTCTTCATTTGAGATTAAAAATAAATATAAATTCAAAAGAAATCAAATGGGGAAGAAAATAAGGGTATATTAGTTATTTCTCATGCCATTGACCGGTCAAGGACACAAATTGCATGAAAACATCCACAGTAAGGACATTTTTTGCAGTTTTATCTTTGGAGTGGCTAGAAATTCATTTTGGACTATACTCAGAGACATTTTTTTTGGGAGTTTATCATTTTTATTATTAATGAAAAATTATTTTATTGTTAAAAAATAAAAAGAAAATGAAGATATCGTTCGTCTTATTACATCAAGACTTGCCTACCGAGATGAATAATATTCACTCCGTCCCAAAATATAAGTCTACTTTGCTAATTTTTTGTTGTTCCAAAATTAATGTTCAATTCTAATTTCAACAAATAAAAATGCTTTTAAGTGGGTGAGAATGAAAATTTATTGGTTAATGTTGTAAGAGGCCCATTTTTATTAAACTTTATGAAATATGAAAGTGAAAATATAATTTGAAACGGAGGGAGTATGTTGTTTGCTAACCCTCGTGCATAATTAATATGGTCGATCGGGATATTAATTACATTGCAATGCACAGATAACTGAAAACCTCGTTACTAAACACTACACTAACGAGTTTCACCATGGATCTTCAGGGGCCCGAAAAAATAGAAGCAGGAGTGGGGTTTATCCCCTAAGGAGAAAGGTTCGATGCTTGCATACTGCCCAATTGGATGTCAATGTGGGCTCGAATCACTAACTACTAACTCACCGTTCAAAAAAAAAAAAAAAAAAAAAGATTACAGTGACGAGTGGTGAAAAAAGTTTGTGAATTAAGGACTAGATTTGAGTTCTTGAAAGTCGAGAGACCATGAGTGTCGACAAAGGCAAACCACATGGATGATCCATGTAATATGGGTAAGGAGCAAAAAAAAAGGTAAACTAGGTTTCCCCAAATCCATTTTGGTTTGGTTTCTTTGTCGGTGACACTAAAATAGACCAAGATGATGAATCGCACAAGATCTGCTGTAAATCTTTTCTTAAATCTGAAAGGTACGAAATCTTTTGCTCATCCTTCAAAGAACCCTTTTGGTTTAAGATTCGGTTCCAAGTTTTATTGTACAAATGATGAATCATCAAAAGTTGCAAACTTGAATGATGCTTTAAAGCTTTTCAATGGAATGACTCAAAGACACCCGCTTCCATCTGTTGACAAGTTTAATAAGTTGTTGAGTGTCGTTAATAATATGAAGCATTATTCTACTAGTGTAGATTTTTATAAGCATATGTGCTCACTTGGTCTACCTGTTGATTATGATACTATGAACGTTGTTGTTGACTCTTGTTGCCAATTGCGTTGCGCGAACAAAGGCGGTTTTGCTGTCTTGGGGAGCTGTCTAATGAGAGGTGTTAGTCCTGATGTGGTCACTTTTAGTAGTCTCTTGAACGGACTTGTTCGAGAAGACAAGATTCGCGACGCAGAGAAATTGCTCAAGCACCTCATTTGCAAGGGAGTTTGTGAACCTGATTTGACAATGTACAATACAATTATTAAGGCACTTTGCAAGGTAGGTCCTGATGGTGTTAAGACTGCCACTGATTTGCTTAGACTAATGAATGAAAGAGGTTGTAAGCCTGATATTGTTGGATATAGCGCCATAATTGACGGTCTTTGCAAGGAGCAACGGGTGGATGAGGCTTTTGAGCTTTTTAAAGAAATGGTTAACAACAAAGGTATCACACCAGATGTATTCACTTACAACTCTTTAATTGATAGCTTTTGTTACTTGGGTTGTTTGCGCAAAGCCTCTAAGCTGCTAAAACACATGATGGATAAAAAAGGCATCTCTCCAGATCGGCAAACTTTTAACATACTAATTAAAGAATGTTGCAAAGAAGGCCATATCGGAAAAGCTGAAGATCTTCTCTACACCATGATGGAAAGAGGTTTTCATCCGGACACTGTAACATACAATTCACTCATAGATTGTTACTCTTCGCGGGGTGATATGGACAGTGCAAAGAGAACTCTTAATGGAATGGTTTTCGCTGATGCTGCCCCTGATATTGTTACTTATAACATTATGTTGAAGGGGTATTGCAAGAAGCGCCCTTCCGAGGTGGACCAAGCCATCTGTACTTTTCACAAAATGGAGGAAAAATTTATCGGAACCAATGGAGTCACTTACAAAATAATTATAGAAGGGCTTTGTAGCGTTGGGCGTAGCCCAGAAGCACACGAATTTCTTAAGACGATGCATGCAGAAGGTTACATGCCCGATGAATTTACTTATCATCTTCTGTTAGAGTGTTTGTGCTCCAGCGATCAAGTGGAAGAGGCGATCTCGTTGGTTACTTTGATGGGTCCTAACAACCCAAACAGAGATATGTATGAGTATAATTTCCTTATTGAGTGGGCATTCAAATGTGAGAAGCTTGATATTGCAAGGGCTGTTTTCGATGACCTTCCTCTCAAGGGTATGACACCTAATGATCGCACATATGAGTTGATGATTCATGGTTTTTGTAGTGAAGGTCTCGTGAATGATGCAAAACATATGTTTCTTCAAATGAAAGAGATTGGTTTTACACCAAGTAATGGTACTTACATTGCTCTTCTTCAAGGATACCTAAAGAACAAGCACTTTGATGATGTAGAGATGCTTTTACAGGAAATGGATGGAAGTTCCTACTATCTCGATGTTTCGACGTTGGCATTGCTAAGTAATTCAATCGCAGCTGGATCGCTATATATCACTATTTTTAAGATAATTAGGAAGCTTGTGCCAAAACGTTTGATGGAGTCCCCTTGTTTTTCTGCCCTGACAGCACTCTGTGAGACAAACTGAACAATCGATTGGATCCGAGTTATCATGTGGGAGGAGAAAATTCCTAATTGTATCTCTTGTAGTGGAATCATGTTTTGCTCATTTCATGGATATTAGTATTTAGTATCTTATTCAAGTTGTTTTTGCTTATTGGTACATGCTATTTTGAATTTTGAACTTGATGGTGCAATGTGGATGTCGTAGCTTTATTATTCAGCCTTGTGTTAGAAATCAATTCCCAGTGGTTATTCAAGCATTATTAGGCCTGCAATGACCCCAAATATTCTGCTGTATTGAACATGCACACCTAAATACCTAATCACTTTTTCTTCCTCAGTGTGTAGTGAGTACCAAATTCTGTTTTGGTTTCATCTGTTTGGTCATTTGACAATTTCTTTACACTGTTTGCTCCTTTCAAATACTTGTATGTGCTAAATGATGTCATGCTAAATTGACAGGTTCAAGTTCTTCCATCTTTCTTTCTCTCTCTCTCTCTCTCTCTCTCTTTTTTTTTTTTTTTTTTTTTTTTTTTTTTTTTTTTTTTTTTTTTTTTTTTTTTTTTTTTTTTTTTTTTTTTNCATTATTAGGCCTGCAATGACCCCAAATACCTAATCACTTTTTCTTCCTCAGTGTGTAGTGAGTACCAAATTCTGTTTTGGTTTCATCTGTTTGGTCATTTGACAATTTCTTTACACTGTTTGCTCCTTTCAAATACTTGTATGTGCTAAATGATGTCATGCTAAATTGACAGGTTCAAGTTCTTCCATCTCTCTCTCTCTCTCTCTCTCTCTCTCTCTCTCTCTCTCTCTCTCTCTCTCTCTCTCTCTCTCTCTTTTTTTATTTATTTATTTATTTATTTATTTTATTTTTATTTTTTTTATTTTTTTTTTGCCTCCTTGATGTTTCACAGGCATTAACTTAATGAGCTATAGCTCGATCATCTGTCTTATGTAAATTAGACTTATGCTAGAATTATAACCAGATTCTTCAAAGCTTTTAGTTTTTGGACCAATTTCGGCTTCAAGAACACCACAAAGCCGAAATACGCCGCTGTTACAAAAAACGCACGAAAAACACCTAATATCCACCAAAAATGACCGTTTTGACTCGTTTCTTTTGCAAGATATTGCTCTAAAACGTTCAATGCTCTAAAAAAACAACTTTTGTATCAAAACACATTAAACGAATGATTTTGAGTTGAAAAACCTTTGGACTAAAAACATGCTATAAACCCTTTCAAGTCATGATCTTGGCGTACTTTTGATTCGTTTTTGTTGTAGATTTGTGTTTAGGACTATCAAATATGTTGTTTAACAACTGTTTACCAACAATTTAACAACTCAAACTTCAATTGATACCAAATTCGAACCAAACAGTTTCCAATCTCGGATCCAAGAACAAGGTTAAAACACGAATCTTTTTGACACAAAATCACTCTAGATCATCTATTGGCGACTAATATCACTTGTTAGGTTCCCCGTACTTCATGTTATCAATCACACAAATATAGATTTAGAGGCTTAGAGAAAGAGAGAGAGGTTAGAGAGAGAGAGAGAGAGAGAGAGTGGAATGCTTATTATTTCACACTCTAGACTCGCACGTTAGAATGAGCTAGGGAGGAGTACTTATACGTTCAATCCCTTGTTGGGCCTTTGGTGGGCTTGGGCTTAGTATGAACTAGGCTTGTACCATATATCTTAAACTAGGCTTACAAAACACTTAACCTATTAGCTTAACTAGTCCTTAAGCCCACTGTTAATCTATAACCAGCTATTACAAACTTACAAGATTCATATCATATAAATGACCATCACTTCCTATATAAAATTAATACTAACAAATATGAAGATGAATACAAATTAATAGTTTTCTCATAAAAGGAGAATGCCATTCAAAACTCAGTTTCTGAAATAATTTGGGTCCAGGAACACAAAGCATATTGGCAACACAAAAATGCTAGAGTGTTCACAGTACACAAATTGAAAACACTAGAGTCACACAAGCTGTGGCAAACCGAATCTAATTCTCTTGTCAACCACCTAAAACAATTCAAAATGATTAAGCTAGAGGGATTGTTGAAACCCACTTGGCATCCAATTGTAATGTTCACATGCCTTTCTGATCCAGCCTATATCTTCATCAATTTCATCTCCGGATATGTGCTTAATCAATAGTTTCGCCTTTTCTGGTTCCCCACAGGCCAACAACGCCTTGTACATGCTGCAAAACACATTCACCGCATATTAAAACTCAGTGAAAATGCCAATCGGCACATAAGGAGTTGTCTTCTTGTTTTTTTGTTCGCTTAATTTGCATATAATGAACAAGATTTTTCTATCCCCATATCCGCTATAAAGCTGTAAACTATCATTTTTTTGCTCTTTGTTTTATGTAACTTTACGCTTAACACACTTAATTAGTATATTGGACAGTCACATAGATATAGGAAGAACAATTCTAATCAACACCGCCTACCCAAACTAAAACAAAAAAACTAAAAACCAGGCTACCTAGAATGGAAAGTTTTAAACTTTTCCTGCCTTTTTGAAAGGTCTAAGAATTTTTACCAAAGTTTGTTATTGATTTTTTGGCAAGTATTATCAAGGCTGAGAGGGATTGGCAAGTAGGGTAATCTGAGTAATTCAGTTTTAGTTAGCGTTTGCTTTTTGGCGGGTAGGCTAAACCCACACGACCTGCTTAGGAGATTGGGCTAAATTTGGCCAACCCTAACCCGTATACATAACCCAAACTCCACTAACATCTCTAGCAAAGCATGTTGAATGGGTTGGCGGTTTAACCCGTCTAACCCAGTATTAAGTTAAATTTTATTAAACTAAAGGGATTTGTGGGACAAACATATAAGTTGTTCAAAGTATAATATCAAACTGGTCAGGTGGGTCAACTCCAACACGACGCAAAACCCATATAAAATTATGGAAGAATTCCGTAAGTAAACCAGTCACCCTAGTGCATATCACTTTCTAGACAAATTTTCGAAAGTCCAAAACACGGGGCGAACTCAACCATGAGTCAACAAGTGTCAAAATATGATACGTGAATTATTTTTTAATCGGTTGACTAGGACACGTGTCAAACGTGGACAAAGGTTGCCCCCCACAAGAGTCGCCCCCGGTCTATTTTGGACTTTTGAAAAAACAAAGGGGTAGAAAGTGATATGCGCTAGGGCGACTGGTTTATTTTCGGAATCTTCCCTAAAATTAACCAGCCTTAACTAGTCTATTTTTGTCAGTTTCGGGTCTTGTTTTATGTCGTGTTCGGATTTGACACCCTTATTATATATAAGCAACATACCAGAGATGACTGATTATGTAGTAACGTCGGCAAGATTCCTTCTGCAACTTCCAGACGTCCAACAAATATTTTAGATGCCGTCGAAGATAACATGCGTGCAGCAGAAAATCAAGACTTCTTCTAGATGGGTGAACTTTGATTTCGTGCATTATCCTTGTAAACAGATCCACCCCAAAATGTAGACTCGCATAATCCGAATCATTTGAATTCAGTTTATTCACAATGAGGTGTGACAGCTGATTTAAGATCAAAATACAAAATGAAGTAAATACAAAAGGGCAGAGATAAACTTCTGATTAGATGTGGCTATCATATTTCTGCTATGGTCGGTTTGGGTTGTACTTTAGTCATAAATACAGCAAATCAACAAGTTTAGCCAAATTGGGATTTCTTAGAACGGGTCAGACATACAAGTTATTTAATATTTTATTTAAAATGATTCCTGAATTTTCTTATTGTAATCAAATAGTTTCTACAATCATATTCAACACATTAGTTATCCAAAAGTGTACAACTGTCATGTCCCGTACCTCATTAAAGATACTTCCTATCAACCACTTGTCCTCCTCCGGCCAACATTCCACCCGATCAGACAGCAAACGTAGTGCTTGTCTGTTCCGAAGTAAACATGGGTCAAATATACAATATGTAAAAAAATTGAATCAAAGTTGAAAATTACACTATTTTGCGATATAAGTTCAATTGTGAATCATGATAATTTAATGAATCATTAATATAACTCGAGTTTATATATATACAAGTAAATAGGGTATAGTAGTATACTTCAGAAGGTTGTGCTCAACACAATACATGATGACGCGCAACTATAGTCCCAGTCTTCATACTTGAATAGTTGATCTAACAGGTCAATTAATCTATCAAATTGTTGAGGAGCGTGGGTATGTTGCTGAAAGAGAATAAAAAATTATAAGTAAATAGGAAGATATTAATAAAGAAGAAACAAGAATTACGTATGCTCTTACAATAAGCATCTGAATGGTTCTTGGTTTAACGAGTTGTTTAGTGCGTTTGAGATTGATCTCCTCATATTCAGCATATGCATCAGCCATTTGACCATAGCGAGCAAGTGTAGAAGCAAGAGTGTTTCTGAGATCATTTAAACTCTTGGCAGGTACTGATTTGTCCAAGAGAACCTGCACAACAAAATCCCAATCGTGAATTATTACACTTCTAATAATTAGAGAGAATTACGCAGAGATAAAATTTTCAAAAGCATCATTTGAGGCTCCAAACTGACAAAAACACATATGAACTGGAAAACTTGTTTACAGTATGTGTTTTTGGCATACCATGATGTGGCAGCTTCATTTAGTATACCATGCAGAATGACGGTCTGATTGGAAATTGACTGGCAAGAAGGGCTGAGCTTTTCAAACCGAGAACGGAACTGAACAGACTGAGTGAACCGAACCGACCAACCTTCGCCTCGGTCGTCGGTTTTATGTATTTGGGATTTTCGGGTCGGGTTGAAACCGGAAAAACCGAACAAACCGAGTGACCTGGCTAAAATACAACATTTGTGTATGTTTTGATTGTTTTGAGCTTGGTATTGTAATTGGTCATTGAACTTTTTATGTTTGGAACTTGGAATTGGTTTTGGAATTGTAATTGATCATGGAACTGTTTTTGAGATGCAATGGATTTGCTTGTGGAAGTGTACTCGCCTACTGTGATCATTTGTATGTAGTCAATGCATACCGGTGTTGTCCCAAACTTTCTCTCTAGATCGATATATAAAGTTGCAAAGTGAATGAATGAATAAATAAAATTTGTCTATGTGATTAACCTTTAAACGTTACATAAGTTTACATATATAAAGAGTATGAACCGGTATGTATTGAACCGTTGCATCCCTTCATCTTTTTCTAACCGATATGTCACCCATTACCTGGTGTACTCAGAAGCAACCAATAGTGGCGCTATCATCATGTGAATCAGAATTCATGGCGGCTACTGCAGCAGCATGTCAAGCCTTATGGTTAAAGAGATTACTTAGTGAATTAACTGGAAATGAAGAAAAGAAGATAACGTTAAAGGTAGATAACGTTTCAGCAATAGCACTAGTCAAGAACCCAGTTTTTCATGGAAAAAGTAAACACATCGACATTCGCTATCATTTCATTCGAGAATGCGTAGAGAATGGGCACATCAATGTGGAACACGTCAGCGGAGAACTACAAAGAGCAGATATACTAACAAAGGCTCTACCAAGATTGAAGTTCACGACAATGCGACAAATGCTCGGAGTTCAAGATTTAGCAAGAAGCAACGATCAAGATTAAGGAGGAGAATGTGACCCGATAATCTTTTATCATTGCTTGTATTAGTATTAGTTTAAACTTAAAGGACCAAACTTGTTAGTTAGAAACATTATAACTGAATATTAGTTAAATCGGTTAGAAAAAGATGAAGGGATGCAACGGTTCAATACATACCGGTTCATACTCTTTATATATGTAAACTTATGCAACGTTTAAAGGTTAATCACATAGACAAATTTTACTTATTCATTCATTCACTTTGCAACTTTATATATCGATCTAGAGAGAAAGTTTGGGACAACAATAACTGGGACAAAAAGCCTACTGTGATCATGTTTGGAACTTGCTGGGGAAATAATACAAAATGATGTCACAAGTTATGACATTAATGGCCTAATGGGTCACAAAATAAAGAATCATATAGGAAGTTACTATTTGTTATAAAAATAAAATATTGCACTGGATTACTGGAACATGTTTGGAACTTCATGGGAAAAAAATTTAGCAATATTGCATACTGAACAAAATGCAGGCTCAAAAAAGTAGGCCCAGTGTACAAATCAAATGCTATGTTTTTAAATTCTGTTCACTCGGTTAGTCGTGAATCGAAACCGAACAGGCGAACCGAACCGAGCAAGAATTTCAGTTCGGTCGGTTTCTTGTTTTACAAAACATCGGTTTTTCATGTCGGGTCAGGTTTCGTCGGTTTGGGCCGGATTTGAACCGACAGTCAACCCTAGTGGCATGTTTGGGTAAGTTTGAATTCATAAAGAATGTCATATCTGATTACAATATAAATGCAAGCTTTACCTTTTTAGCATTCACAAATGACCTACAACGTGCCCACGCCTTGATAAGTGCCTCAAAATTTCCCTTTGTAGGTTGAATCCCTGAGAGCTGCATTTCTCTGTCATACTACACAAACTTCATAAGATTAGAGTTGTTCCTAGAACTAGAATGTTGTACATCAATACAAAACATAAACATCATCCACATTAAATCATGTTTCTATAACTAGAATGTTGTACATCAATACAAAACATAAACATCATCCAGATTAGAGTTGTTTCTAGAACTAGAAGTTACAAAGTTTGTGTATAAATATGAGGTTATTTGACAAATCACAGTTTCGACTTTTGACCTTTCTATTATTATCAGTGGATTTAGATTAACGGGAACTGTTGTTAGACTTCATGTTACTGTGATAATTTAATCTAAAACACACATAGTAAATACTTGTGCAAGAAATTACAAGTTTTGTGTATTGCTACGAGTTTATTTGACAGAGTACAGTAATTACCCATTCTGGTAATATGGGTTTTAGATTAGTGGCAACTATTAGACTTCATCAAAGTTACCTTGACAATGTCATCTTCCGTATTGCATGCACTTATAATGCACTCATATGTTTCTGAGTTTCTTTTCACACTCAAATCATCCATTTCATCAAGGAATTTCCCTCCTTTCTTAAACTCTTCCTGCAAAAAAGACATGAATAGACTTAAACGAGAAAGTAGTAAAAATTAAATTTATAGGCATGCCTGTTGTGCAGAATTTTGTGTATGATACCTATGCATGATTATCTTTGTGATTTTAGTGTCATTAACTATTTAAGGTAGTTGTGATTTACTAGAGACCAATGAGAATTCATGTTGAGCTTGAATAAGGATTAGGAGGTGCCAAGTGCACACTCGTTTGATCTGGACATGATTCCGACAACCACAAGACTCGGGGGTCAAAGGGGCCAACTGTCACCAACTGGTTTCTGACGCCTTAACTGCCAATTTTTTATTAACAGAGAATTGACCTCATTTGGAACATACAAAAGTCACATAATCTATTTATCTTGCATGGTCTTCTGCGCCTAGGAAGTGAGTGCATTGTTTATCTTATCCCAATATAAATTTAGTGTAACCCTAACAATTAAGGTCGAAATCCTTTATTTGGAAGATGGATTGTACACAATTCAGCCATTTATCTAAGATTATCGTCACACCCTTTAACCCGTTATTTTAACAAACAAATAAAGTATTCATTGATAATCAAGGTTGTAGATACTTTGATGGATATATGACTGCAAATTTTAGGAAACTAGAAAAGTTCGAGGGAAATGATTTTTTAGGTGTTGGCAAATAAATATGTACTATTTCATTCTTACCACCTCGTCTAAATATAGTACTCCCTCCGTCCCAAATTATATGTCCACTTTCATATTTCACAAAGTTTAACAATAGTGGGTCCCTTACAATGTTAACCAATGAAATTTCATTCTCACCCACTTTAAAGCATTTTGATTGGTTGTAATTGAAAATGGACATTCAATTTGGGACAATGAAAAATCCCAAAGTGGACTTATATTATGGGACGGAGGGAGTACTTGTTTATTCCGGGGCAAAAGCACTGAACAGGGAACTCCTCAAGTTATATTTCTGGTAAGGGAAAGGTTCTGTATACTCCTAGTACCCTTATGCCTGAATTTATGGAAGATGAGATGTTGGAGGCAACAAGACGCAGGAACAAGTCGAAAAATGATGACTACATATGCAGAGGCCACAAATTTTGCCACTTTCAGATGCGAATTTAAACTAGACAAAGAATTACCTTTTCAAAAAAACCGCCGAGGATGACATTGTATATCTCAGTTGTTGGTGAAACATTGAATCGCCTTGAATCATGCAGCAATATTTTCGCAGCCGCATACTGCAATTGAGTAAAAACCTCCATTAAAATTGCTTAGGAGTGGGAGTTAGAAAAAAACCAACCAAAACCAAGAAACCTGTCCTCAAAAAGTGGAACCACTTTTAAAAACCAATGATCTGGTTTTGTTTGTTTTTTTTAAACCGAACACTTGAAATTTTATAAAATATAAGTATATGTTTGATACAATTAATAACAAATTGACAGTGTAAAACATGTCCCTTGATTAACAATATGATAAAATTGTATTAAAAAAAAAAAAAAAAAAAAAAAAAAAAAAAAAAAAAAAAAAAAAAAAAAAAAAAAAAAAAAAAAAAAAAAAAAAAAATTAAATGCTCTATATTTAGGTTTGGGCTAATCATCTACGAAAGCGAGTTCAAACCATTAGAAAAGCTTGACCTCGAATGGAAAACCCAAAACAACCAAAAACACGAACAGTAAAATCCAAAAAATTAATAAAACCAAACCAGAAAAAAGCTGACGATTTGTTTTAGAAGAAAAAGAAAAACTAACGTTTGTGGATGGTTTGGTTTAAGCCAAAAACTGCCTCATGCTAATAATGTAAAATGAATCAAGCAAAAACGTACATCATTTATCTTCATAAATAAGTTGATCATCTTTTCAAGCGTTTTTTCATTCGGTTTTGTATGTTAGCCGTTAATGTTGTTAGATCAAATGTTTATCTGTTTAAGACTTGTAGTTAAATACGTATTATGTTTATTGTTTGTATTTGGGTCAGTTTAGGAGTCTGCTACATGGGTCCAAAGGTTTAAATCCAAACAGGCCCATAGTTGACAGTTAATTTAGAAACGGTTTTCTCTCAAACATCACAACGTTTGAGTGAAGCTTTGTATCGTTTAGATTAGTATATATAGGTTAGGAATCACTTGTAAACATTAACCCTTCGTTATCAATATATCAGATTCATTTAAAGGGTTAAACCCATTCTCTTGTTCTCATATTTTTCTTGATGATGATGCATACATGATGCTTGTTTGGTTATTAATGATCCTGGAAATCCACACAAGACCTGTGCAAAATTGTATACTCGCCATCTATCATGGAATATACACGTCTTACCTGTCATTAAAGAGCATAACTTATGAGCCATATATGATTAATGGTCGTTAACAATAACAATAACAATCTCCAAGTAATAACACCGTACCAAGATGTGATAACCACTGTAGTGGCATGTCACTAGTATTGTGTTCAGGAGATTGACATCTATGATGAGCCCTTCTTTAAACATAGCTTCAACAACATCGAGAGCCAGTGATATCTGTCTCGATCATGATTCATGAACATGATAAACTATCATTAAAATTTAAAGTAGTAAAATTTATAAATATCATAGTTGCTTAGGCAAAAGAAGGTAAAAGTAAAATTCAACCTCTTTACGGTCTGTACAGGTTTTATAACGCTCTCGTATGTAGCTTGTGTGATTGTTGCCTTCATTTCACGATGCAGTGCTTTTAATGTTCTAAGAGCATGTTCAAGCTTCAAATTAAGTAATTGGGATCAAGACTTAGTTAAGATTAAAAATAATATCTTTAAATAAATATATCAAAATTTGAAACGTACACCATCATCATAACTCTACACACATGATAAAGACTGAACTTTGATTGCACGTTCATCACATAAATGCAAATCAACTTCGATACATAATTCTCATCATAATCTGTATCTAAACGAAAGAGAGAAAGTTTTAGTGTTTGAAATCCTTGTTCACTATATATATAATCCTAGATGCTTTAATGACATCTTAAATGTCAGTTTTTAAATTATGGTGCATAATTCAAGCTCAAAAAAATAATGTTACCCATGGTTTGGAATTTGCATATTAGTTTCTTTGCATGCGACGACAACCCAAAACGTCCCAACAACCTGAATGTTCTTTCAGTTGTCTCAGTTGAAACACCTTGTACGTCAATAGCATCTAAAAGGATCGTAAGCTCCTTTTCTCGACCACTTTCAACCAATGCTTCCAGATAATGTTCTGCAACATTAAGACTTGTCGATAAGCTTTACTAGTATTCTCTAAACGGCCATTTAGTCATTTAACCTCTCCCTAATAGATAATACATCATGCAATACACTGATTACAGCAATAAAATCTAATGGCTGTCATCAATGCATCCAAGTATCCAACCATAGACCTACAAAATATGCATCTCATTTCATTTATACCGCATATTCGACATCATTTTGTATGAGGAAGATAACCTTTTATTAGTTACACTCACAATTTGTTTTTTATTTTATTTTTTCTTTTGTGTAATTAAAAATTTTGTCGAGCTTAAGAAAAATTGCATCAGATCTGGTAATAACTGAACAGTATATTTGTGTGACCTAAAAGTAGTTTCAAAAGTATTTTATGACCTTAATGAAAAGCGTTACGTAATTGGCTGACCTCTTTATACATTTGTACAGAAAAGTCCAAAATCAAATAGTTCAATTTGTTAGTAAATTTTCGTAATTAACAGTTTGGGTACCTCTTGTACTGCAATCTGTATTTTTAATCAACTCCATAATCTTCTCTTCGGCTTCTTCTTTTATCCACATCAACATTTGATAATATGATAATCTTGAAGATGAATCTATGTTATTCATCATAAGATCATTTATCAGCAACACAAAATCCTTGGTCATTCGTTTTTTAATCATGTAACTCAATATAGGGCCATAGGTATTCTCATTTACTGAAATTCCATTTCCCAATAGTCCTTTCAGAAGTATGTATGGCGTCTTGAAATCCGTCCATGGGCGATTATACTTTTCTGCCTTTGCAGCATCCTTCATCGATAGAATTATAACAGACGTTAATTCCTTGTCAATCGTCACGTCTCTTAATGACTCGATGAAGCTGATGGTATACTGGAAACCCATTTTCTTTTCCATATTGTTGACCACATCAGAAACACTACCAATATGGTTACCAGTTTTTTGACATACTGTCCATCTTAGACGATCATCGTGATGGTTACTTTTTCCTACAATAAGTAACAAAATTAATCTAATGTAAATAAGCCAAAAATAAGCACTTTAAAAAAGATACTAATAAGCAATTTGAAAAAGGTTAGAAGGGCAAACTTGCCAGCTCAACATATATTAAAAGATCAATTTTGCCATCAGTATTCTAAAAGACTTTATTTAGTAGTATGTTTGCCATTCATCATTACTAATCGTGCATATATTTGGAAAAATCCGTTAATTAGTTTAACAAATCATGTTATGCAGAGTTTTACTACCTGCACCACATATGAGTTCCATCTCTTTTCCTGATTTTTTTTACATCAATCTAGTTGAAAAGAAATTGATAATTTATGCAAGTATTAGATTAAGACTTCAAATTAAGTAGTAAGAAGGTTCACCAGGTAGAAATTGAAATGGTATTTGCACAACTAATGATCTTGCCAAGGGTGCAACTGCAAAGTTAGTTTTACATAATAAATGTTGCCAAATACTCTGTAAGCAATAACATGACAAAAAATACAAAGAATGGTTGTGACTCTATATCAACCATCCTGCATCCAACATGAAGAACACAAAATTCAAATGAATTGTACATGAAGCAATTGTTGGAAAAACGAGGGCCTTTTAGGCTTATACTTGATGAAGAGAGGAACACTTAGAGTACTTTCTCAATGGAAATTTTATTGCTTAAGCTTTGCTTAGGTACATCAAAATGCATTACACTAACATCTATTTATACTACTCTATGGAATATTCTAGAGACGAGATATTTCCATGGATACTCTACTACGATCTAGATACTTGTATCATCTTGATCATTCTTAATACATCATCATCCTTATCTAATTATCTAATTCTAGAAAAATCCTACTAGATATTTCTATCACAACTAGCTAGATACTTCTAGTAGATATCATCTACTACAACATTCTAGAAGCTTCCATACCATTCTACGAATTTCTAGAAGCTTCAATACCATTCTTCGTCATTCTAGAATCTTCTCGATCACGGGCTTGGGCTTTTATGGATAGTCCAATCTTTATTGGACTAAATCAAGTTTACGATCCAACACCCCCCTTTAAACTTGATTTCCCTACTCCAAGCATCATCCTTAGTCTTGAGAAATCTCGCTCGTTGAGCGGCTTGGTGAAGATATCTACAATTTGGTTTTCGGACCTCGCATGTATCATTCTTACATCCATCCTCTTCATAGTCGATACCTTGCTTCTTTTTGTACCCTTTAGCCACAAGCCTTGCCTTGTACTTATCCACTTCGCCTTTGGCGTTTTTCTTGGCCTTGTATATCCACTTGACTCCAATAGCCTTTTGGCCTTTCGGAAGGGTCGTCAACTTCCATGTATCATTCTTTTCTATTGACTTTATCTCCTCGTCCATGGCTTGTCTCCATTTCTTGCTTCTCAAAGCTTCTTCAAAAACTGAAGGTTCACAGTCAACATATAAACAAAGAAGGGGTATTTCCTCAGTTACCTCGTAGAACTCCTGCAAACTTCTTGTCTTTGGTTCTCCTTCACTTGAACTTGAAGGTGAGTCTTTGGTTGGAGTTGGGACTTTGAGGTTGTTGGGCTTCTTCACTTGATTCACCCGTTTCTTCTTCGTAAGCCATAGGAAGAAAGTCATACCTTTCATTTTCTTTAATGCTCCAATCCCATGCTTCTTCTTCATCGAACTCCACGTCTCTACTCACTACCACCTTTCTTGTGATTGGATTATAGAGCTTATAACCTTTTGACTGTTTGTCGTAGCCATGGAACACATGCTTCTCACTTCTATCATCAAGCTTGGATCGCCTTTGGCTCGGAACGTGGACATATGCTATGCTTCCGATACCTTTAGGTGAGAGACGGTAGGCTTCATCCCATTCCATGCTTCCTGTGGAGTCTTGTTGTCTAAACTCTTTGACGGACACCGGTTCAATAGATATACTGCACAATCAACCGCCTCGGCCCAAAACTCTTTTGGCATCTTCTTTCTTTTCAACATGCTTCGGACCATATTGAGAATGGTTCTATTCTTTCCCTCCACCACTCCATTTTGTTGTGGGGAGTAACAAGCCGTCAGAAATCTCCGGATCCCATTATCCTTACAAAACTTGTTAAATTCTTTTGATAAGAATTCTCCACCTCTGTCGGATCTCATGGATTTAATTTTTAAAACTTTCTCCTTTTCAACCATAGCTTTAAATATCTTAAAAGCTTCAAAGGCTTGGGATTTTTCTTTTAGAAAATATACCCAAGTTTTTCTTGAAAAATCATCAATAAAGAGCATAAAGTAAAGATTCTTACCATGAGAGGGTGGAGTAATGGGACCGCACAAATCCGTGTAAATTAGTTGTAAAGGCTCCTTAGCTCTTGATGTTGCTTCTTTCGGGAACGAACTCCTAGCATGCTTCCCAAGAAGGCATCCTTCACATACTTGATTGGAATGATCAATTTGATCTAACCCTTTCACCATTCCCTTTGAGTATAATAACTTTAAGTCACCAAAGTTTAAGTGCTCGTACCTCATGTGCCAAAGCCACGAATGATCCTTTAAAAAACTCTTTAAGAACTTAGCTTCATCATGTTGAATGTTTGGAAGGAACATTCGGTTTTTAGTCATAGGTACTTTTGCTATGAGCTTTCCTTCAGGATTTCTTATTGTGGCACTACGATCCTTGAAATGAATATTGTAATTTTTTTCTAAAAGTTATCCCACACTTAAAATGTTACTTTTAAGGTTGGGCACATTGTATACGTCCGAAATATATTGATGACTTCCATCTTTAGCTCGGATAAGTATCTTACCTTTTCCTTTCACCGGCGCCTTTGATTCATCTCCAAAGGTGACGTTACCTTTACTTTCATCCATCTCCACGAACAAGTCTTCTTCACCCGTCATATGGTTACTTGCAGCAGAATCTATATGCCATGGCTCTATCCTATCTTCTTGTTTGTCATGTCTTGCCATTAGCAAGGTAAGCTCATCTTTGTCTTCTATCTCCACATGATTAGCTTTTTCTTCCACTTGTCTTGAGCTACACTCATTGGCATAATGACCATATTTGCGACAATTGTAACATTGTATATGGGGCTTACCTCCTATTTGAGATTGGAAGCCTCTCCCACGACCTCTTCGATATGAAGACCATTGGATTTCATCTTCTTTGTTGAAATCTTCTCTTCCTCTTCTTCATCCTCGGCCTTGAAAACTACCACGACCTCGAAAAGTACCGCGTCCTCGTCCTTGCTCCTTTCCATGTAGAAAGCTCTTTTCTCTTTCTTTGAAAGAGACCTTTGAGTATAAAGCTTGCTTCAAGGGTTCTTTCCCCCTTCTTTTTTTCACTTCTCTTCATGGGCTTGTAAAGATCCCATGAGTTGATCAATGGTCATAGAGTCCATGTCTTTTGACTCCTCTATGGCCACGACAATGTAATCAAAGCTTAGTGGTATCAGAGCTAGAATTAGTCCAATAAATATTGGACTATCCATAAAAGCCCAAGCCCGTGATCAAGAAGATTCTAGAATGACGAAGAATCGTATGGAAGCTTCTAGAAATTTGTAGCATGGTATGGAAGCTTCTAGAATGTTGTAGTAGATGATATCTACTAGAAGTATCTAGCTAGTTGTGATAGAAATATCTAGTAGAATTTTTCTAGAATTAGATAATTAGATAAGGATGATGATGTATTAAGAATGATCAAGATGATACAAGAAGTATATAGATCGTAGTAGAGTATCCATGGAAATATCTCGTCTCTAGAATATTCCATAGAGTAGTATAAATAGATGTTAGTGTAATGCATTTTGATGTACCTAAGCAAAGCTTAAGCAATAAAATTTCCATTGAGAAAGTACTCTAAGTGTTCCTCTCTTCATCAAGTATAAGCCTAAAAGGCCCTCGTGTTTCCAACAGCAATACAGTGTCCAAAATGTATGTTTAAGATGAACCATTAAAAAGGAATTTACAAAATGAAATCGTATTTCACCTTTCTCTTTACTTTGGAATTCTGATATCATAGTCATATGCTATTATGCCACATAGAACTGGTTGTACCCACAAACGCCTAGTCATCATACTTAACCGTTAAATGGCAAACTTGCACTAACGTTTTGAGTTAAGTCGCAAATTTGGCCTTTAACCTTTGAAAAACTATAACAAAACTAATACTAAACTTCGTGTAACCATTTTTATAAAGTAAAACTAGCAATTAGATGATTTTAACTCACTTAATAATTAGTCACTAAAAATAATCTAAAACGTAATAAAAAGTTTCAAACAACCATTTATTATTAAAAAAATCATTGTACGTCTATAATAAGATAGATACGAGTTAAATGACTAATCATGTTGTTGCCCTTTTACGCTTTTTAACCAGTAAACATGTTTCTCACTGATTTAAGTCACAGAAAATATTCTGAGTAACATGATAGTTGCTAAATCACTAATTACCAATGAACAGCTTGTATATGCATAAAATTTAGATATAATACTAATAAAACTCTGTATATGATACAAATAGTCGCTAGTCGCTACTAAGAGTATGTGAGGCACGGAGCTTCTTGAATCATTTAGGAGCGGTTAGTGTTTTATTTTTTTCTTATATAAAAAGCATTTTTGACAACAAGCGGTTGAAAAAACATTAAAAGATTGCAACTCTACTTTTTCCAACACTACTAATACAGGCTTTAGAATTCTAACGACTTTAAGACGTAAAAAGTTTAAGTACCTATTTCTTACCAAACATTATTATAAAGGGATAATTACATGAAAATGTATCTAACTTGTCAACTTTTGTAGTTGTGTGTAGCCTACTACTACGTATTTTTTTGTAGCTCCATGTACTCAACTTTTGAATTCACTTAGTTCTGTGTAAAGGTAACGAGTTGTGTGTACTATTTGACCATTTTTTGTAGTTCCATTTACTCAACTTTTGGGTGGGAGTGGTCTTACTGATACTACTTACGGCAACTTCTACTCTTCACCAAAAATACCCTAAGTTTACCAATTTGGAAGCTCTCATAGAGCAAAAAAAAAAAAAAAGAAGAAAAACAAAAAAACAAAAAAAACAAACTAACCCTTAGGAACCAGATTTTTCCAAGAAGTGGTGGAATAGTGGTGAATCGTGGAGTGCTGGTGGAGAACCCTTGAAAAATGTCTCATTTTGTTTGATAAAGAAATGGAAATTGCCTGAATTTTGTGTTTGGTAAGTTAGTACGCTAGGTCTGTCCATACTCCACCAACCCTTGACCTTCTTATCTTCTTTTTGAAAATATAAATAGAGTAAATTGTCCACATGTTTGGTAGTGGCATTAAAAAATTAACCTTTTTTCTCTCTCTTCTAACCGAATTCCCACTTTTTCCACCATTACAATATTTCATGAAAATCAATCAATTACACTAAACAAAATACTGTAATTCAAAATCTAATCCGTGCATTTGATTTCATTTTCAATTCTGCATCTAACAAGACCAAAATCCCCAAATTTGGCAAAAGTTTGCAAAATCCCAGTTTATGCAATTTTGGCGCCAAAATTGGATTTTTCATCTCTTTGATTGGATGCAATTCCTGCTAGAATTATTTGTTTCCGTTTCTAAGCAATATCCTTTTATTGAATTGAGATTTATTAAGTTCTATTGGTTCAATTCGAATTTTCCCTAATTTTGTCAAAACCCTAATCATAAGGAATAAACGAATAACGAAGCTGCCTGCACATTTTGACGATTCTGTAATGACTACTAGTAGAAATAAGCAGATGAATAAAAATGAAACAAAAAACAATAATACTTGGAATGAAACCACACAAAATCAGAATACTAGTGGAAAGGGGAGAAAGGATAATGTGAATAGAAAGGAGACAAGTGCAGGGGAGAAGAATGTGATTGATAATTGTAGTACTGGTGGTGAGAAGGAAAAAGAGGTAGTTCAGAATACAAGTGAGAAGAATGGGAATGATAATGTTGGTGAGACTACACAGGAATGTGAAGTGAGTAAAGGTGATATGGTTAAGAAAGCTGTAACTGAGTTGGATGAGGATATGACTCTGAAGGCTGATGTTAATGGTGGATACAAAGCTAATAAGGATGAATATAAGTCTCCTATTGCATCTACTAGTGTACTTGAAAGTAATGATAAGACTAAGAGTTCATATGCCAATATTGTGAGTAATTCTAATGTGGAATTTGATAAAAAAAAAAAAAAACTGTGCTATGTACCACCTGTTACATGTGAGGATGGATCTGAGGTTGTAATATTTGAAGAAGATCTAGTTATGCTTGGAAGTGCTAAATGGGATTTAACAGTATGTGGTTATTTTGTGGGGAGTAAAATGAGCTTTAGTGAATTGAGATACAATCTAATGAGGATGTAGGGTAAGTATGGATTGGGGGAAATGTTTACTACTAACAATGATGTCTACTGCTTTAAGTTCAAACATAAGGAAGGAATGAATTCAGTGATTGAAAATAGTCCTTGGATGGTGGGGGGTAGACCATTGTTAGTGCAAAAATGGAATCCTGATGTTAGCTTTGAGAAAAAGGAACCTGAAAGTGTACCTTTGTGGGTGAAAATGTATGATATACCATTGAAAGCATGGACAGTTGAAGGTATTAGTAAACTTGCTAGCTAGTTAGGTAAGCCACTTCTTATGGATGACATGACTGCTCAGATGTGTCAATATGGTAAAGGCAGGCTTGGATATGCTAGAGTGCTAATTGATGTTCAGGCTAAGCAAGACTTTAGAGAGTTTATCATTGTGCAATACAGATATAATAATGGAATTGTGATTAAGACTAAGAGAATTAGTGTTGAGTACTCATGGAAGCCAACTAAATGTGAGCACTGCCAAGTATTTGGACATAGTTTGAGTATATGCAAGATGAGGCCTAGGACAAGTGAAGAAGAGATTGCTGGAAAGGAGAAGAATGTGGACACTGAAAAGAAGATGAATAACAATGGAAAGAATGATTATGGAAAACAAGTGGACTATGATGGTTTCATGACTAAGAAGAATGCTAAAACTAATGATCATAAAGGTAATGGATATAACCAACAGAAGAATAGAGGACAATATATGGGGAAAAAGTATGAGATACCAAAACCAATATATAGGAAGAAAGTCAACACAGAGATGAATGCTAATCAGAATCAGGCAACACCAAAAACTCCAAAGGATAATACAACATCTGGTGGTAAGAAAACATGGAATGTTGATGAAGAAGTTGTCAAAGAAGTTAGAAATACTGCTAATAAATACTCTGTGTTACAAGATCTAGATGATGATGGTTATAAGAAGAATTTAAGCCAAAGAGAGAGGAATGAGGTGGAAAATTGTGCTAAACTGAAAATGCAGCCTGCATCAAATGTGAAATGTAAATGGTCTCAAGAAATGAATGAGTATTTTAAGGAGTGCTGGGATAGGTTGCATGGAAAGAATAAGCAGTAAATGGTGCTAGAAGAATGCATGGAAAGTATAGAATTAGATGAGAATGATGTATACATAGACACAAGTGGAACTGCAAAGTTTATGGCAGAGAATGAAGTTCATGGAGAGGGAAGTAGTTATTTCACAACAGTTTGATCATGGATTTGAAAATTGCAGCCTGGAATATAAGAGGATTGGGAACAATATCCAAACAGAATGAAGTAAAAAATCTAATTTGGAATGAAAAGTTGAATGTTTGTGCCATTTTGGAAACTCTTATGAAGAAGAATAGAATTGAAAAGGTGTGTTTGAATATTTTTGGAAGGTGGCAGTGGCAAACCAATATTGGTCATAGTAACAAAGGATGTAGAATAGCAATTGGATGGGATGCTAACAATGTTCTGTGTCATCAAGTACATAGCTCAGGTCAGTCTATGCTTTATGTTATTGATGTTATAAGTACCAAGCAAAAGTTTTATTGTACTTTCATATATGCTGCTAATAAGGGTAGAGATAGGAGAGACTTGTGGAAAGATATGTGTTTATACAGAAGGATTGTGGGAGATGATGCTTGGGTGATGATGGGAGATGTTAATGTTAGTCTAAAATTGGAAGATCATTCATAAGGAAGCTCTCATTTCACTCAAATATGCTGGATTTCCAAGAGTGTGTCAATACAATTGAGGTGGAGGATATAAGTAGCACTGGTTTTCACTTTACTTGGATCAAAAGCTTATTAAATCCCAATACAACAGTTCTCAAGAAGATTGATAGGATCATGGGTAATGAAGCATTTGTGACTAAGTTTTCTGCAGCTAATGCTATGTTCCTTCCATTTGGTATCTCTGATCACAGCCCAACTATTCTTAATATACCACAAATCATGATTAAGAAAAACAAATCATTCAGAATGGCTAATTACATTACTGAGAAGGTGGAATTTAAAGAATTGGTGAGTAATAAGTGGAATATGGAGATTCATGGACATGCTATGTTCAAACTGGTGAAGAAACTTAAAGCTCTAAAACCTTCACTTAACAAATTGAATTGGAAGAATGGGAACCTATTTGAGAAGTTAAAGAGTTGAGAAGCAAGCTGAGCTTAATTCAAGAAAAAATTGAGTCTAACCCTTCTAATACAAGTTTAAGAGTAGAAGGAGGTGTTATTCTTAAAGAGTATAGAGAAGCTCTAAAAGATGAGGAGCAGCTACTCAGGCAGAAAACTAAAGTCACTTGGCTCAAGGAGGGTGATAAGAACTCAGCTTATTTTCATAAAGTATTTAAAGGAAGGATTAATAGAAGCAGAATAATGAATATTTGTGCAGAGGATGGACAAAGATATGAGAATAATGATGTGGCTGAGCAATTTGTGAAACACTTTGAAAGCTTTCTTGGTATAAATCCTGAGGTTACACAGCTTACTGAGGAAGATTCTAACATGTTTGAAAACAAAGTCTCTGAATATGAAGCTACTAAGATGATAAGAGAGGTCACTGATATAGAAATTAAACAAGCATTATTTGATATTGATGATGATAAAGCTCCAGGGCCAGATGGTTTTGTTGGGATTATTGGGCTTTTCGTGTAACAGGGTAAAGATAATCAATAACCGGATATCTCACTGAATCGTGGTATCACTTTCCAAAAGTAATTATTCGACCCTTATTGCCTGGGTTACACGAATATCACTTTGGGATAAGACAGAGAGTATGTTCTTGATACTGGCAATATACAAGAACCCGTTTGCTAAAGAGTATTTAGAGTTTCGACTATTTT
>LBNU01009575.1:5341-19770 GCA_014162995.1 Artemisia annua
AAAAAAAAAAAAGTAACATTAATCAACTAGTCGTGAATTATGTTTAAGAAGAAAGCTAGGTTAGCCTACTTGAGTTCTTTTGCGTCAATATATTGTGCTCTAAATGTCTCTGACTTTCGTCGTCTTAACCTCGGAAAAGCTCCTGAAGACCAAAGTTTAAACTAACCGTAAGTTTGCAAAGATATATAATTGTACTAAGATAAGTTTTAGTCTCAAGTATATTCATTCACTGTCATGCACTATAATGAGAACCAATTTTCTCATGATCCTTTGTCCCAAAAGAATATGAGTAAAACTTCAAAGTTTTCCCATGCTAGTAATGACCAATAAAACGATATCATGAAGACCTGCCATAGTACTATAAAACGTCCCTTTGCTTTCTTGTTTAGTCATTTCAATGGCCCTTAAATATTGAATAGTTCTTGATGACATCAAACTATTCTGAGTGTGCATATATATATATGTCAGTCAATGCATGCAGGACTAATTTGGTAGCATTCACTAAAGATAATTACAGTACACATCAGCACGTGGTCTCATACAGAAAATTCATAGACCAATAAGAGAGAGTTTTAAGACATCTGTAAATGTGCTTAAATGTGTTAACTAATTCATATGGGCCTATTCTGTTTAAAGACAAGCAAAGCACATGGTCTCTTAGTTAAGAATTTAAAGCATATGTATACTAACAACAGGTTATGGAGAAAATAACAAAAGAACGTATTATTAATATGTCAATCCAGCTAAAAAACAGATTTGCAAGTTAGAAGCAAAGTCATTAAGAACAAAGTGTATATGCTTACCTTTGGGATCATTCTGATTCTTATCTCCTTGTTTATCCTTGAAACGCGATTCTTTTGCCCAGTCAAACGTCTCTTCTGTTTAAACCATATCATACATATCAAATCAAAACAACAAACTAGTACCGATACATCTAAAACAAAACAAAAACGTTGGATAATGAAAATGGCCTTAGATTTTTTTTCTTACATATGCTACCATTTTAACATACAAGGCGTTGAGAACTCCCGGAATATACCTGTCTTTTCAAAAGTTATGTTTTTAGAAAAAAAAATATTAATTCTTGTACTTACCTCAAATGCAAAATAGTCATTTAGAAAGCTTTTTTTGTTTAGCTAGTAAGATTTAATATGATTTTGGTGAGAGGTATATTATGAAGTATCTAAAGCAAAGACTCGACTCAAGGATACTTAAGTTATTTTATAAATTAGTAAATTGTTACTACTATAATGAAAAGGAAAGATTTGCAAAAAGCTTCCTATAAAAAGGTTGCACGATAGAAGCTCAACCATGAAGCGGTCACGTCATAGGGACGGAGCTTGAACAAAATATTTTGGGGGGCCAACGTAATTTCAACATAGAAGAATTTTTATTATGCATAAAGCATCCATGATACAAAGTTTTTAGTATTGTAAACCAAATGCACCAACGTAAATTAGCAGATTGAACCCAATATACTCGATAGATTGGATTATCTAAAATCAAATTTGACTCTTAACTAAGTAAAAAAAACAAGTAGAGAACAATGATTCATGAATATAAGAATTTACACAAATTAAGGGTATCTGTAAAACTAATGTGCTTGTAGTATATCATACTAGTGCATGTTAAATCTTCCAAATAAAAGGTAAACGGGATGCTATATTGGTTGAAAAATATTGTTTCCAAATTATTTCAAGGGGCTAGAAAGCATAGTATAGTGATTTTTTATTAATCTAAGAGGCTTGGGTACCATGGCATTTACTCACGTCAAATCCTACGTGCGTGTCACCAAAAATGGCGCCGCCAATGGCATGCCACACTTACCCCCATCCCCCACCACCACCCACACACACACAAATTCCACGCCATTTAACTTGCGGACGCCAGTTGTTAAGTATTGTGTTTTAATTGCGTATGGTGGGGACCCTTTTGACATGTGAAATGGCATGTTACGAATGAGGGTGTATTTTGGCGTGTGAGTGTTAAAAGTGAGATGCTTTTAGGTGACGCTGAGGTGACACTAAAAATAGGATTTTGACATGCCACGGTAGCGTTCTTAGAAAATTTACATTAGCAACACAAAATTTTGGGGGGGCCATGACCCCTTCATGTCCTTGCAATCCTCCGTCCTGTGGTCACGACAAACTCCTAAAAAGAAAAGTCTTTACCTAATTTAACTTCATGTGGCGATGGAGTTAAAAGGTCGAAAACATGGTTACCCCTCAAAAGATCAATTGATCACCTAGCTAGAATATCATTCAGTGAAAACCTATAGCATATGCTAAACATATATTTGTCGGTTTTAGCTAGGTTGATATTTGTAAACGTAAAGTGGTGAGTTTCTGCTTATTGAGGACCACCTATCTACTCCCATAACCATTTTCGACATTTTTTCTAGTGAGATATAAAAGTATAATAATAAATAAATAAAGTAGTGATACTATAGATATATACCTTCACCGTCTGATTCATAGGGACTATTATTATCATCCTCAGGATCAGCAGTATATTCAGAGCTTTTAGAAGAACGGTTTAACCACTTTCTTATAACCACTCTGGGCCACAAAGCCTGCTGCACCAAATCATAAAAATATATATATAAATCTGGCTAGCTAGCTAGCTCAACACTAATAAGTAGAAATAGAGTATATGAATAACTAGCTAGTAAGAAGAAAAAAATGTACGTACCTCGTGAGGTTGAGTGGGTGGATGTTGTTGTTTGTGATCCATTGGAGAAGAAAATCTGAATAATAATAATAAGTTATATGAGAAGAGACAAAGAAGAGAGAATGAATGAATGAATGGAAGATAGATATTTGGTGAGGGAAAGTAGAAGGTGATATGATGTTTTTGATCAAACAAACAACTTCTTGCTTGCTACTACTAATACTTTTTGCTTTTCAAAGTACATCCTATCACCCATTACTTTCTTTTTTCTCATTTTATCCCCTTATAATATCACATCACTTTTCTTTATTTAACTTAGGGGTCCGCAGAAATCGCACCACAAATCGTAAAAATCGCATCATGGCAAAAACCGGTGGATCAGTTTTAATAAAAAAAACAAAAACCACAAAACACGGTGCGGTTACGGTTTCACACGCAAAAAGAATCACAAAACTCGCACCGTACCGCACATTGGTTTTTTAAAACCCAAAACGACACATTGATTATTTAATGTTTGTTATAAGGCTTATAATGCATATTAGCATTAATATTCTTATAATTCATAAGTAATATGTGTGTTTACATTAAAAACCAACATTGTGAACCAAAAATCGCAAAAACGCACATTAATTATAAAGTCATAAGTGATGGTCGCTACAGTTAAAACCTGCAAAAACTGCAAAAAAACTGCAAAAGCCGAAAGCACAAAATGTTTTGTGGTTCGGTTTCTATTTTTATAGAAACTGCAATGCGGTTCGGTTTTAGTCAAAACCCGCTAAAAACCGCACCGTGCTCACCCCTAATTTAACAAATTACACCTACAATTTATATTAAAAATATAATTTTATTTTTATTAAATTAGTTATGATAAACAAATTATGTCTCAATAGGATTACAAATATCGAAACGCAAACAGGAGTTACTGTTGTATAAAAATAAAATAACTTGTTTAGAAGAAAAATCTCAGAATTTAAAATTTGCTACATGTTGATGATAATATATTAGTTAACATTTTCATCAGAAAAAATATATATGTAAAAGATTATTTAGTAATTTATTATTTGAAATTCTACATATGCTTGTATCATGTTATAAAAATAATCTTTACATGGTGTAATAATGCAACGATTTGTGATAAGTATTCATTGTGTTCCTTTTTGAAATTTAAGCAAGTATATGAGACCGAAAAATTTTAATAAAAAACACAACATACAAAAAATCACAATTGTATGTTTACATCAAATGCATCCACTTATAATATTCAAACTAAAACACCCACATCTTAAAATTTTCTTTTCTCGAATTTATACCTTTACTTAGTTGTTAAAAAAATAGATATTGGTATATATATGATATAAAAATAAATGACATAAATTATTGAAAATAAAATCATTATAAGCTAATGTTGAAACTGAAAATAAAATAAATTATTTTCTTATTGTTTAGGTAGGAAAATTATTTGGGTCCAGCCTCATTTAATCGACTTGATTATGGAGGTTGAATGTCTTTGTAATGTTTTGTTAGTTTGTTAATCTATTGCTTTCTTTCCAAAGAAAAAAAATTGTTTAGGTAAGAAAAATTTATAATGAAAACTAAATGTAACGTATAGCTTTAATGTTAACCCCAATCAATGTGATAGAATATAAAATAGCTGTATAAAATATGATTCCTAATGCTAAAGTTAAAAGAATATTTTCTACCATAGGGCAAAGGTAATGATGGGCTAAGTATATGTTAGAAAAGTGACTTAAACTTTAGGGGTTGTTTGGTAAATTGTGACTTGTCCTGCAAGTTTGTTTGAAATTTGGTAACTAATCTATGACGGTTAGTTTTGCCCTATAAATAGGGATCATTGGCATTAGTTTTCTTTGTACCTTTTGAATAATAGTTTGGTACCGTTTGAATTTGTCTTTGAATTTGGTTTTGTAATTTGGTTTGGTATTTGAATAAAGCTTCCGCGTTCGTTTGTTTGAATTAGTTGTTTGTTTCGTTCGTCTTTGAATTATCAACAGTATAAACAGAATTATCAGTCGATTTATACTGAATCGTATATGTTAAAAAGGCGCATGAGCTCTCCTTTTCACTCCCACCACTTTGACTAATGCGGACACGGGGTTCTCGTCATGAGGGTGCATATACTATGGATAGTTTGACGTCTATTCAGGTTGCAATCCCCCAAGTCCCGTCGATGTTGCATGCACATTATGATGTGCCTTGAGAAGGCGTCCGCTCCGAGGTTGTCACTCTAGTGTGTATGAATAGTCCTTTTAAGGACCGTTGAAAGGCATGGAGCATGAAGTGTAATGACATACATATTTTGACCCCAACTCCACAAAACAAACACACCCTTAGTTCCTAAAAAAGTACAAATTAATATAGATACACGTTTAGACATAAAATCCTACGTACTAGATATCACAATCATGTCTTAGAAGTTGTTTACTACACTTCATGCTCTAGAAAACAACTGAAAAAATAAAAGCAGTTTATCCTTGCGCTAATTTTAATCATGCATGGAAAACACATAAAAAATGATGTAAAATTCATAAAACATTTTTATTTACACTGTCACCTTATATTGAAATATTATTTATAAGATTTAACATAGTGCGCTTACATTTAAGGGATATCTTTCAATTATAAAATAAACATAAAAATGAAAAGTTGACATTCTTTATTTGTATTATCTTTGAAGTGCATTAAGAGATATATTAACTTATGGAGTCAAGCTAAGATCATTTTTGGCTATCAATTCAAAGGTTAAAACTGAAAATCTAAAAGAAACATACCAAATTGATTCAAATATTTAGCTATTGTGATGTGAATTATAAAATCGTGATAATATCGAAAGTATTGAAATATTATACTTATTTTTATCGTATGTTGAAAACCTTTTGGTTGCTTTATTTATTTTTTATTTTTTTATTTTTTTATTTTTTATTTTTTTTTCTCTCTTTCTAAAAGTTATTTTTCTGTAAAAATCAAATTAAAATAGCACTTGTAATTTCTTTGTCATTAGCTAATAATTAGAGGGTTAAACCAAAAAATTTCATTAAATGTTACTAACCTACCCCATGGCTAGTGGTAAATGTGAAGCACCCACATTTGTGGAACCCAGTTTTTCTTTCCCTCGCAAATTGTAACATGCCATGTTTTAAATAATTTTCTCGTAATTACCAGTAAAAGTTAGCCCATAATTGCATTGATATTATATAATATAGATTTACCAGTAAAAGTTAGCCCATAATTGCATTTATATAATATAATATAGATACAGATATGCTATAGATGCCTACCTGTAAAGTATAAAACCTTTGTCAAAGTTGGACGGGAAACTTATTAAATACGTATGGTGTCGTGTCTATATCTCCAAAATATGTTGTTACAAGGAGTAATTTATAGTTTGGGGTCGTCATCGACTTTTCTAAGCGAATCATAAGTTCATAGTAAGGTATTCACGTCATGCAGCATAAAAAAATGTAATTAAATTTGTCGACGAGCGATGCTAAATAGTTTTTAACTGTTCAAAAATCGCGTGTTTAATTTCAATTTCATAGTTAAAAATATTTTGGATAATGATTTTCGTTTTAAACAAATTTCAAATTAAATGTAGCGTGGTGACGTTGTGCTCGTAATTGCATCAACACCCACTTCTATCACGAAACCCGTAATACTTAACACTAAACATATAACATGAAACATACCACGTTTAATCACAAATATAGTCTACAAGGCACTCTTAAACATACAAAAGAAAATTTTGTACAACCCTAACCAAATCACCCCAAAAGTAATAGGTGTAGTGATCTTTGACACGTTGCAGATAAGGAGACATGTATCACGTTGGCCAGTATTAGTATTAAACAAATGTTTACTAGTAGAATATTATGATAAGATAAAAAAATGTATTTATATAATGAAACTTTTTGAGTGACATTTTTCTTGGATTTTAGCACCCTTCCTAATCCAGTAATTATTCGATAGCCCCCAGACCCACTTTTTTGAACAAAGATCTATAAATAGTAAAAGCATTTAATATGGGGTTGTAATATGCCGTATGAAATGATTTATCATGGGTTCTTCTAGTGTCTAGTGTACATCATATAGATTCCTATATTTACATATCTATTTATATAGGTCATCACTAGCTCACACATGCATTTCTGATTATACTTTAAAAAAAAATATCTTCTACTTTAACATTTTACATTGTCTTTCTTTTATGGAAAAATCACAACAAGACCCAAATGTGTATGCAACTGATGGACCACTAGTGTAGTGCTGAGAGTCAAAGACGACCACCGGTAATAATATCAAAACAAAGATACTCTTCGTCTTTGCTAGCACTAGTTAAATGGGTTGTTATTATTACGGAGGGACCATGATGACGTGTCATGCATATAAAAAGCGTTGTTCTTATTACGGAGGGACCGTGAGGACGTGGCTTGCATAGAAAATTTGCACGACTCACTCTTGGGCAAGACCGAGTGGTGAGTGTGTTTTTGTGTGTGTGTATGTTTTGGTGGGGTATGCATGTATATATGTGTTTAAGTGAGTTATATTTTGACATTAAATTTGATTATTTTATTACACAAAGTTGATGATAAAGTTGGTTGTAAAAAGAGTAAATTAATGCGCTAAAATGACAATAATGAATGCGATATTAAGTCTACTTAAGTAAGTACTACATTTGTAACTTCACATGTAATGCAAAGACCATTTATGTAATCTAACCCACTAGAAATAATAGTAAAACAGAAGCACTATTTAACAAATAAAGGTAAATATCATACCTAACAGGCAAAATATATCCCTAAATATAAACCATGACATATTTACCCACATAAAAAGCAATGTGATATTTAGTCAATGCTAACACAAAATCTATCTGGTTAATATTTGTTATCATGGTGGAAGTTCCCTTTTACTAAGAGAGAGAAGAGAGAGAGAGAGAGAGACAAAAAAAAAAAAAAAAAAAAAAAAAAAAAAAAAAACTATCATGTTTACTCATTTCAATGTAAACCTATTTAAAATCTCTCTTTTACCATTAGATTCTCATTATACCCTCAATCACATAACTAAACAAATTCACATTTTACGTCAAGATGGTTTTGTTAGAAGATCGACTACTAGTGTGAATTGTGCTATTTATTTCTGTCAATGTATTGCATATGTGTGACCTTATCGGGTGTCTTATGTGTGAGTCAATTAGTAGGATATGACTTTCTTTTTATAGGTAACCAATTAAAGACAAAAACGAGTATGATATGACCTTCTTTTGTACACAAACAAAAAATAATAAATGGTTACCAACAAAATATATAGATCACCAATGGGCACTCGATCAAAACGTATGGTAGATACATACTAAAATCATGGCCAATCAAAGCACAAACAAATAAGCACGTCGGTAACGCAATGAAGAGAAGTAGGTTACTTGCTTCGCACAATATTAATTCATAAGGTGACTGAAGTTTTGTTGAAAATATATAGAAAATTATTTACCACGTCCTATATTTATCTTACTTGATGTATAAAACATGTATATTTTGTCTTAAGTGCAACATTGTTATGAAAAGTTTTCAAACATTTTAAAGCAAACGTTATTGAACAAAGTAAGTATAAATGTCATTGTAGTTATGAATTGAAATTTGAAGTATTAGTATTTTTTTAACAATAATTTAAGTTAAAAATTGTTGGTAGCGATAGTACGGGTATACCAAAACTTATTATGGGTATGTTTGGCGAAAGTAACTGTTGCTGGAACTGGAGATGGTGCTGGAGCTAGTGCTGGAGATGGATATTATAAAAAGAGATTATTTTTATAAGCTACATGAAGTAACCTTTTATTTTAAGAGATTATGGAAGATTATTTTTTTTATAATCTCTTATAAGTTCTGTCTGCCAAACGAAGATTATTTTTTAAGTAGCTTATTTTTTTAAAAAAAAATAAGCATAATCTCTCCATAATCTTCTATAATCTCTTGCGCCAAACATAGCCTATATGATCTTGTGATAGGTTTATTTATTTAAATATGTGAAGCATTGCAATTGGCCGGTATGGATAAGGAATAATGAGACAGTATTTATTTTTAGTTGTTTATAAAACAAAACAAAGGACTATAGACAATAATTAAGCACAACGAAGACTTGTGATTATATTCATGACGGTGGACAATGATGGGTCCATCGGTAAACACTGCAATACAGAGTGAGAATGTAGTGTCGTCATTTTGACTAATATTCTGTCCTTTAGAGATCGACGTACGTTACCTGTAAGGTAACATATATACTTTCGGACTTGTTCGGCATAATGGTACCCAGTTGAAAAATCCGTTTAGACAACGACAACTCTTAGCGTTGTGGTTTCATGTAGGAAATTGATTGGTCTGCTCGGTGGCAATGAATTATTTATGCCGTTTTTATTTACTTGGGATTGTTAAGTCTAAAACTTAACATGGTAGGGTTTGGTTATCTTTGTGATGGTAGTTGAAGCATTATATAGTTATATAAAATTTATATATCTAAAACTTAACATGGTCGGGTTTGAGTTTGGTGATAGGGGAAAAATGGTCGTCCCATTTCTGACCTTATCCCCGTTTCTTAAAACGGGGATTCCCCATTCCCATACCCGTTTGACTCGAGAATTCTCTGGTCAGCTCGGGTGCAGGTTTTTTTGGCCGTCATTAGCAAACCTTTTGAGATGAGATATTTTATAGAAGTTTGGAGCACGCCACAAGAGTGCAAAGGTGTCCACTGACCCTCCGTGTATGTATATGTCCAACAGATTAAAGTAAAATAATGTTACTGCAAGTCAAAGTAAATAAATGAAGGCCTGCATGGTATAAATCTTATTAATTAATGTACATTCTAGTATTGTTTAATAGATTATGGAATGTGCTGTTTTAAAAAAAATAAACAATCGTGCATGCAAGTACACTTGTCGTAATTGTAATTGTGTTGTTAATTAGTTAAACCTATAGTTTGTCACTTAATTATTATATTATATTGAGTAAATTAATATTAATGTTTCTTATGTCATGTATATTATATTATTTGGAGTAAATTAATATTAGTGTTTGTTATGTCATGTATATTAGGGAGTTGATTAACTCCTATTTTTGTTTTGCATACTAATCTGATAACAATTGTACATCTGTTGCATGGTGTTTATTCTATTTGTTCATTGATGTGTGCAAATAATAATTTGGCGCGTGCAAGTCATCTTTTTCAAAAAACAACAGATTTATACCCATACATATGTGTCATTATAGCCGTGTTGTTGGTACTAATTACAACAACAAACTATAAAACATGGTTTTAACGCGCATATATAAATCTTTGAACGTTGATTATAAGTTTTGTTAATATATGTACATATAGGTAGGAAGGATGAACATACCTTTTTTTGCGATGCATGTTTTCTTGGTTTGTTTCCTTTTTTGGACGGTGATCTTCAAGTATTAACTTCAGTATCTTTGACTCTTACTACAAACTTGTCTTCCAACTAAGTTTGAAAAAAGATCAACACACTTTGTAGATTCGTTGAAGGGGAAGAAATTGGAAAAGGGGAGAAAATGGAACCAAGTGTTGTGGATGTTGCATGCATTTGGAATGAATGAAGTATTTATATGGGCATAGTTTTCTCCTAGGACTATAATAATTAGAGTTTTTAGACTTATGCATATTAAATGACTTGTACCATCTTCTATACGATTTGTATATGAGTTAGAAACCCTGTATTATATTGTCACTTAAAGTCCAGCTTGAGTTCACATTTAATTCTTGTTTTATTTGCTTAATAATACATTGCTTGCAAGAATACCCGCTAGGGTCATTCTCACTGCAATAAATAAAGTACCGATTGCTTACCTTGTGATGACTTAAAACGGTAGAAAATATGAAAATATTTATAGATTTATATATTCTATCATATTTTATATATATCGTGTTTATAAAAGGTGTTATACATAAGCAAGTAAGTCAATAAACTATCTTTACATGTAATCTTTTCTATTTTTTTGAAAAAATCTTTTCATCGGAGTTAAATTCAAAAGCGTCACGTCTCGCATCTTAGCACACATTAAAAATCAACACTTTTATAGAACAAAATAGACTTCGTGGCTCAAAATCAGGTGTGACCTGTTCCACAGCCAGCTCCTAAGTGGGTCCGTCCATGATCGCCATAACGCACCTTTTAAAACCCTGGTTAATATTAGTATACCACCATCTAGCCCCCTTAATTATTAGATGGTTATGTTACAATATCGACTACTAGTGTGAATTGTGATATTTATTTCAGTCAATGTATTGCATATGTGTGACCTTACCGGGTGTCTTATGTGTGAGTCAATTAGTAGGATATGACTTTCTTTTTATAGGTAACCGATTAAAGACAAAAACAAAGAGTATGATATGAGTCGACCTTCTTTTGTACACAAACAAAAATAATAAATGGTTACCAACAAAATATATAGATCACCAATGGGCTGCACTCAAAACTCACGGTAGATAGATACTACAACCATGACCAACCAATACACAAACAAAGAAGCACGTCGGTAAAGCAACGAAATTTTGTTGAAAATAATTAGAAATCATTTACAATGTCCTATATTTATCTTACTTCATATATAAAACATGCATATTTTCTCGTAGGTACAATTTCTTATGAAAAGTTAGCAACATTTTAAAGCAAACATAATTGAATAAATCAAGTATAATGTCATTGAAGTTATGCAATTTGAAATATTATTTAACAGTAATTTAAGTTAAAATTTGTTGGTGATAATAGAGGTAAATGAGTACGTACATGACAACTTATATTATACGATCTTGTGATCGACTCACGATTAACCAATATAATCATGCCTATGTGAACGCATGCGCATACCCTCTACCTTAAGTACATATGTCCGAATGTAACCCACCACCATGCATGTCGCTTTCGGGATAGTTTGTTGATAATAAATAAAGGTAAGTAACTAAAATATGTTATAGGGAATAAGAATGAGACAGCATAGGGGAGGGGACTATTTCGATGCTAAATAATATTTGAGATCGAATGTATGCTTGACGAGACCGAGAATTAATAATGCGATCCGGTGGGTGATATGTTATTTTATATAACAAAAGAAAACAAAATAAAAGGGGACCTATGAAGGATAAATAATTAACGAACACGACGACTTGTGATTATTCATGACGGTGGACAATGATGGGTCCATCTGTAAACACTGCAATACATAGTGAGAATGTCATTTTGACTAACATTCCCCACTCTATATTCGGTCGGTCTGTCCTTTAGAAATCGACGTTACCTGTAAAGGTAACATATATACTCGGGACTTGTTCTTCATAACACGTTGAAATATCCGTTTAGACAATGACAACTCTTGCTGTTTGTGGTTTCATGTAACGAATTCATTGGTCCGGCCACATTCAATTATTTGCGGCCTTTACAGTTTTCTCGGGATTGTTAAGTCTGTTTGACAAATGATACTAGGGATGTCAACGGGCTGGGGAATAATTTTGGTTCCACATCCCTATCCCCGTTGGCGTCGGGTATAGGGAATCCCCGTTGAGGATTTTTACAATTTTCAAAAAATTGAGAGTAATGTTATTTGTTTTCTATATTTGCATGCAAAACCACAAATTAGGAAAAGATGGTTTTGTTACCTTTGTGATGGTAGTTTTTTTTAAAACTCAATTACCAAAATGAACTTTATTCTAAGTGTTTTCAAGGAAATGAATATTTTTTTATAGCTTTTACCAATGTGACCAATATATATCACCATCAACTTTTCACTCGCCCAAGTAGCTGTAAGACAAAACAACTTGGTATACTTTAGGAAGTCTGCAACTCGTGGAGGAATTGAGCCAAATCTTTACCAAAAGTCTATATTACATAAATGAAATACCTACCTCTGTCACAAAAAGTTACACAGCTTCTTTATTTACAAACTTATTATTTATTACCCTTATCCATCTTTCTTTTCACACACAACTTGTTTCAAAATCCATTTTCAATTTCTCAATTCACCATAGGGAACACTCCCCACTTGAACCCATCTTCTTTGCAAATCTGCTCCATCCATCTTCTTTGCAAATCTGCTCCATCTTCAAGAGTCTATTATGAGCTCCAAAAACACAGAACATAACAAAATGAAGATCTGATAATTAGTTGGATAACCACCTCGCCTAGGACCTCGCCTAGGCCTCCACGACTCCACCTCGCGTGGATCCTCGCTCGAAGCTCGCGTAGATCCTCGCTCAAGGCTCGCTAGGACCTCGCCTAGACCCAACACATTTTGCTAATGAACCTCGCGTAGCTCCTCGCCTAGGACCTCGCCCAGACCATCCTCGCTCAAGGCTCGCTAGGACCTCAAGGCTCCTAATCACCTCGCCTGGATCCTCGCTAGGACCTCGCCCAGACCATCCTCGCTGATCACCTCGCCAGGACCTCGCCTATGGCCTCGCTTAGGGCTCGCCTAGGACCTCGACCTCGCCCGGACCCAAGAATCCTCGCTGATCACCTCGCTATGACCTCGCCTAAAGCCACTTCTGTAACACGATTCAATTCCCCTCGCATACACCTCGCCTAAACCATCACCTCGCCTGAACACTCGCCTACAACTCGCTTAGTATTCTTTTTTCTCATCTAACGGTTAGAAACTAATTTAGCAATACATCTAACGGATAAAATGTGAAATGTTCATTTTGGATAATTTTATAGGCGAGGTTCATTTTGTATAACTACTTGTATAAAACGTTCATTTAAGTAATTTTTTTTAATCCAACTACGTAAATAACATTTTCGTTTGGTGTTTCTTACTAATCAAAAGTAATCTTATAAGCTTTTTTAATTTAAGTAGACTTAATATTTGTAGAATACTTAATTATTAAGTAAGAGTGTAACATGGTAAGGCGGGGTGTAATGAGGTGAGTGAAGGAGAGGTGAAGTACATGAAGGTAAAGGAGGTTGATATCATAACGGAGGTGAGGTGAAAGAGAGGTGATGAACGAATTTTGGGTTGGTTGGGTGAAGCAACTCATCTAATGAAAACCAAGAAAGTACCTCTATTATTATTATATTTTGTTGTTTGTGAGCATGCGTAGGGTGTGTTTAAATAAAGTGAGTTATTTTTATGTGGTTTGTTAGTTGATGACCATTACGGGCTACAGGTGAAAGGTGAAGGTAAGGTAATGTGTTTAAAAAGCTGATGTGACAGTTGAGATGGAGGTGAACGTCAGATGACCATTAAACCTAGCCTAACATCATGCGTAAATATATGAGATGATGCACAACGTTAATTAACGTTGCACGGTTAAAGTATCATATGTATCGATCTATATTTATATTAAATTTAAATGTCTAACCTTAACATGGCCGGGTTTTGTGACAACCGGTAATTTTGGGACCTTTTCTAAATTCACCGCATTATATTTTTATAAACATGAGAATTGAGTTATCGATAATTTTATAAAATTTTGAGTATATCGTGTGAAAAGTTTGGAATTTATGAGAAAACGTACATTTCGTTACGTATTAGCTAGACTATTTGAGTACTTCGTTATAGGCACTATATGACTTGGCACTAGGAACTCTAGCGTGATGCGTAATTTATAGATAACAATTACGGTGATTTCGAGTAATGGTTTTATTTTATGAGCCGTGAGTAGTAAATGTTTTGAAGTGATTTTTGTTCACTAAACAAAATTTTTCTTTACATCTCTCCTCATACATATATTCATTTGAC
>LBNU01009575.1:25689-47542 GCA_014162995.1 Artemisia annua
GTCTGAGTGTGGATCTTCCATCCAACGGGTCAGTCAAAAAGTTCACAGGCGCTTCTTTCTTGACAGAGATCCCGGCACGCCTAAATATGTCAAAAAGGACGTCCCTAACCATATCATGTCTATACTTGAAGCCCGGGAGCTCCTTGCAATGAACCGCATGTTCCCCAAAGGAATCCAAACATGCCTTATGACAAACTGGGCATATCTCATCAACCGGGAATAACGGAATCATAAGGCAATACTTAAGGATAGTACGATATTCCACCGGAGACATATGCTGACCTAGCCCGTCTATGGGGATAGCTAGAAGAAAATCCTGAGCATGTGGTGCCCGTAGACACTCGAAAACTGCTTTCTGTCTCATAGTCATGTCGAAGTGAGCTTCCATATCCTTGACCATTTCACTAAAAAGAGCATTCGCCAATGTTTGTTGAGGTTTAGAGGGGGCGGTGTCCTTATTAGTGAAACCACTAACATCAAAGCTTGGAATCATATCACGAAGACAATCCAGAGCACAAACATAATCATCATCCATACCACATATGCCACTTCCTCTAATAAAGAGCATAGCTAAACATGGCTCATCTTTTTTAATGAAAAGACATAGATTTTGTTGACGAAGAAACACATTATCCAAATATAACAATTTAGAAATTGAAGATAGATGAAAAACCGTTTGAATTTTGCTTTTGTATGCCCTATTCAACTACTAGATGATAATTGTGAACCTGCTAAAAGAATTTAATCAGTCACATTTGTAGAAATCGAATGACAAAGATTACATTTTACCAAAAGGATCATGCATACGCAGTCATGTAATTTACTTAGATGAAGATTTATTTACATCGTTGTGTCTATTGGTTTAATAAGCAGTATCAATAAGTTGACTTGAAAAGATGATCCTTTTCTTTAGTTTAGAATTGCCCTTTGAATAAGAATATGTGATTTACATTAGGGAAAATAATTCCAGCCGCAAATAGCAGGGAGTTGCTGCTGCTAGGCACAAATCAGGGATCAGTTATGTACAATTATAAAAGTTAAGAGGCTGCAAAGTGAACAATCATAGACCATTTTTGCTGTTTGCAGCAGGCATCCCTGCTATTTGCTGCAAGGATGTTATCCCATTTACTTAAACTAGTGGTGTGTGTTAACTTGTTGGTTTTACTTGTTTTGCTGGATCATCTTACTAGCAAGACCATCGTAACCATAAAACAGTCACTCATAATTCCAAAAATAAGAGAAAAAAACGAAGCTCTATGTCTTTAACAATAACGCGGCCACTTTTCTAGTTTGTAAAATCTTGAGAGCGTATCGGTGAAGATTCTTTAGGCCTCTCAAAACTTTGAGACAGGGCTAGTTACCATATTCATCGAACATGGCTCGTCTTTTGTAGGCAAACCTACACATATGTTTCTAGGTATTTCTAATACTTAAGTTAGATACAAAATAATCAGGCGTAACATTTTTGTCCCTGGATTCAGATGATCATTGACTCTGATTATTTCTTGCTCTGTGCTATTTTGAACTTTGGTAACACGTATCGGTTCCTAGTTTACAAAAACACGTATGTTATAGACAATATAGATCGAATATAGATCCATGCACATCTATACTTTTCATTTGATTAACTGCATGTACGTGTCTTGTTTGTTATGTGATATAATATGATCACGGGCTCAAGTTCAATGCATGTATTCATTAACTTTTCTCAAAGCATTTGATTTTGGTGAATTAAAAACTTCAAACATGTGGACAACTACAACGAACATTACTATCTACTTATCTAGAGTGGACCTATTCATGTATAAATGTATCTACGCTTTTAAAAGAAACTAAATACACACAAACTAATCGACTTTTTTTTTTTAATAAATTTACTAGTTATAATACCCGCGCACGCACGGGTTTTTTTTTTTTTTAATTTTTGAATAATATATTTTTATTTATTAAAAAACAAATAATTTAATCTTTAAATTTGTTTTGTTGATATACTATATAAGTAGAAGATAAACACAAAAGATAAAAATAAGATGCAACTAACGATAAGATTAAACTTTTTAAATGATTATCTTTAATAATAAAAAATTATAATAAATTTGTTTTGTTGATATACTACATAAGGGCATCTACTATAAAAGGTTCATGAAAAGGTTTATAAAATTTGAAGAGATTTATAAATTGAGTCACCATAGTGAGGTGAGGTTTATGATGACATGGAATGAAATAGGTCTAAGTTTATAGACCTTTTCATTGCAACTAAATACATGTAATTCATTTAATACCTCATTAAATTATAAAGTTTTAAGAAGTTTAAGCATAGTGATAATAGGTTTATAAAATGAGAAATTTAAGAGCATATGACATGGAAATTCTATAAACCTTTTTAAAAGGTTTACCATAGGAGATGCTCTAAGTAGAAGATAAACAGAAAAGATAAAGATAAGATGCAGATTAAACTTTTTAAATGATTATTTTTAATAATAAAAAATTATAATTAAAATATTACTTAATAAGGGAAGGTTTAGTTTTTCAAAATGAAAAAGTCCCACTTGAGGTTTTGTTTTATTATACAAAAGATTCTATTCTTAAAATACAAAAACGGATACACACAAATGTTTTTAAAAACAATCAACAAAATATTAAAATATTTAACCTCACGTATGACATTATTAATAAGCCATTAAATTGGCAATTAAAGTTTAGTGTCGGTCACTTTGTGTCGGTTTAGCCTTTTTGGTGTTCCCTTGTATCATTAAAAAAATTCTTATTGTTTTTTGGTTAAATTAAATAATTTCCTAACGTCAATTGTCTAAACAACTACTTTTTTGGTCCATTGATTTATAAGCAATTTTTGTTTTTAATTAACTAACTGTTACGTTTCAAATCTTAAACGTGCTTGACATAAAAGTACAAGTGAAAAAAGGTAAATTACTGTAAACGGATATGTAGCTTGAGATCACAACTTATTAGTGCTTTTAAATAACTTACAAATGAAACCTTATTTTACTGCATACGATGAGTGAGCATGTTTGAAATTTAGATGTAAAAAGGTAAAAAGGGGAAAAGTAAATAAAAAAAGACTTACAAATGAGGGTAATTCCAAGGGTAGTGGCTAGTGGGGAAGGTAAATTGTGTATTTTGATAGTGGATTTGTAGTGTAGATTTGGAACCCTTTTTCTATTGCAATGGCATGTAACTTGGTCTCTATGTGCCATACTTACCAATGATCACCCTAGAAATTAGTGTTTGTGCTAATTAATTTTATGTTTTTGATAACAGTTAGTTTTATGGATGCATTGGATATACTTCTAAAATTTCAAACTTCTTTAGATTGAGTACTTGGTAAAAACGCAAACTCGTGCAAATATCATCATCATTGTATTATATTATTAATAATTATTACTATTTATTTTCACCGGATATAATCCATTTATCAAAAAAAAATAATTATTACTATTATTTTTAACTATCTATCTGACAAACTAACAATCCCACAATGCATATATTACAAATATCTTATACAAGTATTATAGACGAAACATAACTTACAGTCATTTGGTTGGAGAGAATCTCATGCACATCGCTAAGCTACAAGCTGTTATTTGATGATTTCTTTTACAGTGACCAACAATTAAGGTTTTTAATAACATAAATTGTGTTCAAAGGGCTTTTAGCAATTAAAGTATAGTTTATACTAGTTATAATGCCCGCGCATACGCGGGTTTTTTTTTAAAATTTTTTTGAATGATATATTTTTTTATTAAAAAAACAAATAATTTAATCTTTATTTTGTTTGATTTATGATTTTTAATTATATTTATTTATTTATTATTAAAGATAATCATGAAGACTCCTTGAGCCAAATACGAGCCTCCCTCATGAAGACTCCTTGAGCCAAATACTGCTTCTCGAGCCAAATACGAGCCTCCCTCATGAAGACTCCTTGAGCTATCAAGTGAAGTTGGAGCTCAGCAAAATACTACCAAGTCAAGTCGAGCTCCGACACTTTGATTCGACTCGACTATGTTAAACCTCTACCGAAAACTAGTTCTTATGCTATAAGATTGTGGTTCAATTTACCATTTCCTCATGACTTATTTTACCATCTACCACATTTTTTTTACTCATATTTATTTCTTAATACAAAACTCCAAAAAGTAAAAAAGCAAGACTCTCAAAAGACCCGTTAATACAAAGCATTTACCATTTCATCATTTCATGTTTCAAGTCAAGACAAAAAACCATACTCAACGGCTATAATTCCGCTCTTCGCCCGACCCGACCCGACCCATATTTTCACCCCCAAACTCATATAATCCGATCAAAAACCATCACAAAAAGACCCAAAATTGAACCCTTAATTTCAAGTCAAATCACCTTCAATTCATCACATTTCTCAATTCACATAAAACCAATCTTAAAAACATCCCCAATTTCATAAATCATATCACTTTCATCATTTTCCCAAAATCACCCAATTTTTTTAAAAAAAGATCCATTTTTAGGAACTTGCTCAATTCTTCAAATTAGCCTCTGATTTTTGTGTTTTTATGCAATTGGGCTGTTTAATTTGAATACCCTTGAGTGAATTGTGTTTTGGTGTTAAATTACGAAAATGCCCTTTGATACAGGGATCTTTGAGTTTATAAGGGTCTTTATGTTAAAAGGGCATTAGGGTATTGATAAAGATTGAATCTTTTTAGTTTTTTAGTATTGGTTTTTGTTTATATTGTTGTTTTAAGTGGAATAAGTTTGTGGGGTTTGGTTAAAATGTGTGAAAAAGTGTTGTAAGTGATTAGATTAGTATAATGTCAGCTGTCGAAGTTGCAATGAGTCCGGTTCACGAGTCGGCTTTCGGATTATATCGAAGCCGGAGTGAATCTATAGTTATTTACGTAGCTGTGGCTGGATCAGTGATTCCCATGTATGTTTTGGAGTCCGGTTCGGTTAAGTCGGTTAAGTTAAAGATTGAAAAAAACTGTAAAGGGTTGTTATCAAAGAAACAAAAGTTAGTTTATGGTGATAAAAATGTGTCGAAAAGGAGTTGTTTTGGTAAAGATGGTTACTTGTTGCAGCCTGTTATTGTGAATCCTAATGTGAAAATACCGCGTGTTATATGGGATATGTTGAGTTTAGTATCAGATGGGTTGAAAAAATGTAAAAAACCGATAAGAGCTAGTGAGGGGATGGGTGGTGCGTATTTTATGCAACATCCCTCTGGGAATAAGTATGTTGGTGTGTTTAAACCGATGGATGAGGAACCGATGGCGGTTAATAACCCTCAAGGGCTACCTTTATCGAAAAACGGTGAAGGGTTAAAGAAAGGGACTAAAGTTGGTGAAGGTGCCTTGAGGGAAGTTGCAGCTTATATTTTAGACCATCCGTTGAGTGGGCCCCGAGGGATCAAGAATGAACTGGAGTCGGGTTTTGCTGGTGTACCTCCTACGGTGATGGTTAAGTGTTTGAGTTCTGAATTTAATCATCCGCGAGGGTATGATGGTGGTGTGGAGAATATAAAGGTTGGGTCTTTGCAGATGTTTGTTAAAAACTGTGGGAGTTGTGAGGACATGGGTCCAAGGGATTTTCCGGTTGAGGAGGTTCATAAGATTACAGTTTTTGATATCAGGACAGCGAATGCCGATAGGCATGCTGGGAATATTTTGATGAACCGAGAAGAGGGTCGTATTGCGCTCATTCCTATTGATCATGGTTACTGCTTGCCTGAGAATGTAAGAATTTTCTCTGCTCTTTTACCTTTGTTTCTTATTTATGATAATATTCGATTATCTTGACCCATTGATTACTTATTAGATCTGTTACGCATGCCATTTTGCCATATCGTTTGTCCCTAGATACTCTAACATGCATTTCTTGTTTCCTTTTTGATTTTATGATTCGCATTTCTTGGTATCATTTTCAAAAACTTGAGAACTTTTTTTTATATATGGGTCGGTTTTGGTTCAAAGGTTTGTCTCGAGGCTATCAGTCGCAGGCAAAAGTAGACAATTAAGTCTTAAGACACTCTAACCTGCGCGTCTCTCATCTGATTTTCATTTAAAGATTTACATATTTTACTTAGTTGTATCATTAAAAACCTTGATCATCATATTCAGCTTTCTTGACTAAGCAGCTAGTTAGGTCGTCTTAATGAAATTTTTTGAATAGTTGCGATGACCTTCTTGTTACATAACTCATAAATTTGAATATTTGAGATGGCTTTCTTGCTACATTATTTCACTACCCTGTGAGCCTACCATTGTTCCAGTTTAATTTGTACATAGTTGTAATCTTTAAAGAGCTTGATAACACTGAGTTCCTTTACTTATTTAGCCGGTTGGAGGTCGGGCACTTATGGGGACTTTTTCGTTCTACTCAACAAAAAGTTGAAGTTCTGAGACACTAACTTCACAACTTTCAATTTCTTGATATCTTTTCAGTTTAAAGATTGCACATTTGATTGGCTATACTGGCCACAAGCACGCGAACCATATTCACAAGAAGTTCTCGACTACATCAACACATTAGACGCAGAACAAGACATAACACTCTTGAGCTCATACGGTTGGGACCTCTCATTAGAATGTGCACGCACATTTCGTATCTCCACTATGCTTCTTAAAAAAGGTGCTGCAAAAGGACTCTCGCCTTTTGCCATTGGTCAAATCATGTGCAGAGAAACAGTAGACAAAGAATCCATGATTGAGAAGATCGTTCAGAAAGCCCACGATTCCATCGTCAAAGGAATGAATGAGGCTGTGTTTCTTAAAACAGTTTCTAACATTATGGACACTGAGCTCGAGAATATTTGCTTCTAAACTCTATTGAGACGCTTGATAGTAGTTAAGAACCACACGAATAAAACTATGTTCAGCAATGTTTGTTTTTTAGATCTCATTGCTGAATTTGGCTTGTAATAGTTGCATGCTTTGTGTAGTTCTGTAACAAAGCTTTTGTTGCACACGTTGTGTAGTTCTGTAACACAGCTTTTGTTGCATATCATAAACTGTTGTGATAAGAACACTTGTAAATTTGAGTTTGTTGTGTGAATTCTTTATATATGGTTTGTTGTATGCGAAATAGTTTGCATCAGAGTGTAGAAATAAACGAATAGAGGCCGGTTTGGTTTGTGATAAGAACACTTGTAAATTTGAGTTTGTTGTATAAATTCTTTATATATGGTTTGTTGTATGCGAAATAATTTGCATCTGACTGAGTGTAGAAATAAACAAGTAGAGACCGGTTTGGTTGGACCTGACCGGTCAGGGACGAAATTAGTCTTTTGTTTTAGCCAAACCAATCCTGTGATTGGAAAAGATACGAACTTAGGCGAGTGCTTGAGATTTTCTATTCACTGTGGCATGGAAGAGATGCGTTTTGCTCTCGTTAGTTATGTTTGATATCAATCTGAAACTAAAAACCAACTCTGTGTAGTGTTTAACTCGAGAGTACTGGTACCAAATTTTATGCGTGCAAATCTTATCAGACGTGTGCAAGTGAATTGCAGAAAACGTATTGATCTAGTTCTGTAACAACTTTTAAAATTATAATTTCTATTTAAATGTCTGATTGTTTTTTCTTTTGATTTGGTAAACAAATTTGGGATGATTAGTTCAAAATGTGTCTTAACTTGTCAAAAAATTATTAAGCGTTTATCACTCCAATTTATTTCCTATAGAGCAAGCAAACTGTCTAATCTTACTATTGTGTGTGCTACACACTTAAGAAATATCACTTTAGTTTCGTGCATTATATGGTACACAATAGGAAGGTTACGCAGTCCGTGTATATATTAAGAAAAAGATACGTACAAAGTTTAAAAACATGAATCTAAACCACTAACTATAGGCCATTCCAACCTGCTTTATACATCTGTATCTACACTTCTATATGTCAGTACCTCACTGTACATCTGTTCAGTGAAACTAATGTATCCAACAATTTCCCATCTCCATCTACTTCACGAGCAACATAGATATTTTTAATACGAGTACTAACATTTTCCGAAGGAATATGTATCTATTCATTAACAATTGACACGCATTTGCCATCTTTTACAATGAAATTTGTATCAGTTTATGATGTGAGTCAGGTTTTGTGGTTATACTTTGAGTTTGTATGTTGCTTACTTTCTTTTTTTGCTGGATTTAAATTACATTACTACCTATGCTTATAACTTTGCACTAGATGATCATGCACGAATATGAAGGTCTGGAACTGGAGCGACACAATCCGTCAATGGTGGAGCAAAGCACAAAGGAAGAAGTCTACAGTATGAGAAGGCACCAACTTCCGGGGAATAAGGTTTCACAATGGTTATATTTGGGAATGTGATTCTTCAAGTAGTAGTAATACTTTGATTATCGTTTGTTGCTCCTCTTGACGCAATCCTTTTTGAGACATTGATGGAACTCTTTGTGACTATCCGCTACTATGCCTTTTCACGATATGCTCCAAGTGGTAAGTTCTTAACAGTTTGATTGTCCTTTTATTTGAAATCTCAATAAAGCATTGACATTACTAAAAAAAAATCATTGGATTTTAATATTATGTAGATTGGATTTAATGAAAAAATACCCACGATGAGGAATTCTTCCATCAATAACATTAATGGCAAGCACAATGACGAGCTTTGCAGTGTCCTTCTTCCTGAAGTAGTTCGTGAAAGCCATGAAATTCATGGTTGATAAGGAAGCTTTGTTCCTACTTTGACTTTTGAGGTCAAACATTACTTTCTATAGCTGGAATCTATATGGATCAAGTGTAATGGGATTGATTTTCAACATAATTAAACTACACGGTAGTTTTGTAAGCTAAAAGCAAGTCATTTTGACCTGAAAGTGTAAATGAATACACTTTTTGTACTTATAATATTGTTACAATGTACTATTGAGAAAACCTTTCATTCCTGAAATCGAAGTTAGTACTTTGATCTTAAAAGAGGAGTCGTCTTAAAAGATATGATGCTGTAAGCAGTAAGCTTGATCATTAGATTTGTGGGGTTTGGTTAGTATGTGTGAAATATTGTTGCAAGTGATTTAACTAACACAATGGCAGCTTTCGAAGTTGCTTTGAGTGCGGTTCTCCAAACCGGAGCGAGTCTAATGTCATTTTTACTTAAATGTGGCTGGATCATTGATTCCCATGTATATTTCGGTGTCCGATTTGGTTAAGTTAAGAAATAAATGCTTGTTTACCACGGAATATATGTATTGTTGGACCTTTTTTAATGTCTTAGACGCCAAAGGGAACAAGATGGGTCAAAAATAAAGCCTGCAAGATTCTGGTTTGGGCCAACAAACCCAATAGATAGAAACGGTTTTGTTTTAGGGTTATAACGGTTATAAGTATTGTAACGTTTAATGAATCGGTATGCCTGTTCATATAGGCAACGTTTCATGAGTATATATAGATTAGGTTTCTGTAAACAATTGTTAACCCACGATTTATAATATCAGAATAAAAGGGTTCACCACATCTCTTGTTTGCTTTCTTATTATTGATTTTCTATAATGATGTTGGCATGAAAGTTGTTTGGTCATTCGATCCTGGAAACCCAAAAAAACCTGTGTATCATGTATAGGGCCGGATTTAACCATGTGCAGGGTGATCAACCACATAAGGCCTTCATTTTTTAGGAGCCTTCGATTTTTGAAACTTTTATTATAGGTATAAACTCATTTTTTAAGGATAACAAATGATTTAGAAAGGAGAATGTAACTTCGGTATGACAAGAATCAAATTTTTGAAATTTTCATAAGAAAAAAAGAGCTTAAGTTTGTGTTTTAATGGTGAAAATTGAGTACAAGGTTTTAGTGTGGAAGACAAACCCAAAACATAAGAAAGTGGTGGGCCCATAAATTGTGTTGCTTCATGTTTCTCTTAAAAGTTTCCCTTCGACTCTATTGTATTTAATATTTATGATTTTAAACTCTTTCTTTATGTGAAGCATGATTTGGTCCGAAAGTTTAAACAAAACGCACATCTCATGAAAAACTATATTTCTAGTTGAGAATATTGTTTTAGAGAAAGAAAACATTACAAGTTGTTTTAAAAAAGGTAAACGTTATCGGCTGAGATAATTTTTAAGTAAGTCCTACTTGACCACTTATCTTAAAAAAAATACTTAGAACTTTATAGATAACCATAGAATGTTTTAGAAACCCAACAAATATACTTATACTTAGAATAATAGAAGATTAATTTAAACTTAAAGAAGATTGTATGTATCATCTGATCGATATAAAAATAAAACAATGATCTAATTGCAGTTAACTATTTTTACACATACTTCAATTCTAATGTTAGAGCATTGGATGTCATGGCTCAAGCCCCCATGACCCTGTTTGGGTGTCACATCATGCCACCTCAACAAAACACCGTTTCTTACTTACACATCGAAACCCTCTCCATCGTGGCTCAAGCCAAAACACCCATTCTCGAACCAAACATTTTATTTTATTCTTCATTTTTTCAAACCAACTAATTTTCATTCATTAAAATAAAAATACAAAAATAAAGCATGTTATNAAAAAAAAAAAAAAAATAAAAAAATAAAAAAAAAAAAAAAAAAAAAAAAAAAAAAAAAAAAAAAAAAAAAAAAAAAAAAAAAGTAACCATGTGAGCTAATTCTTCTTCTTCCTCATTTCGACCACAACACACTACACAGTCAACACACATTAAAAAAATAATAATAAAAAAAAATAAAGACATTTAAATTGAAAAGAAAATGAAATGCAACTTTTAGCGCATGCTAAGTTCCTAGCTCAAGCTATGGCGCAAATCACCTCCGGTACCATGGCTGCGCCATGGTGCATGGCCTCGTCGGATGGCGCCTCTCCAACGCCATGACACCCAACACTCTTAAAAGGCCCGTTTTAAAATTCTGGCACAGGGTCATCAAATTTCATTGGACGACCCTATGTGTGTATTTGTCGACAAAGATAGTTTCTATAATTACTACCTTTGTTTAGTGTAAAGTGTAAAAGACCTAAAAGCAATGTAGATTATAAAGTTCCATTGCCTATTATTGGTTCAAAACAAGTGAAATATAAAATCAACTCAGTTTCAAGCAGTACACAATTGTTTCAGAAACACTAATCAAGCTCAGAACAAATTTTCAATCAATTCATTAACAGTTTCTAAAAGCACTATACCCCCAATTGTTACAAGACTAACAAAACTCTCAACTCTTCTTGAGTTCTCTTTACAATCACAAGCATGTAAACTAAGAAGACGTTTCAATCCTCTTTTACAATCACAAGGAGGAAGACATCTCTTGGTGGTTCCTAATCTATCAAAAGATCCTTGTTGAGGGGATACACAAACCTCTCAAGATACCAAAACTATGCTACCATTACTATACCATAAACTGTTGTTGTTCCGCCAGCCCATATCTCTGTGTTCGGAGTCACCAAGTTTATCAAGCTGCTACGATAAAGGTTGTTAGTGCCTAGGTGCCAACTCCAAAAAAATATTTCACTGATAGAAAATGCTTCGGTTTGCCTTGTCAATTAACTTGGCTCCACCAAATGTTATAAGCCCAACTATGTTGTAGGCCAGTAATACTTTCTGAATGTATGTGGTGTCATCAAAAAGTTTAGCACTTGTTCCAGCGGTGCCATCAAAAAGTTTAGCAGTTGTTTCAACCCCGATTACTGCTAAAGATGTCTTGGTAAAGAAGTCAACTGGCTACATCAAAATAGCACTTGTTCCAGCGGTGCCATCGGTCATGTGGTCTTTGTGAGTCCTCTGGAAATCAGCAACGGTTGCGGTGTATCTCAGCTCAGCATAGTACATGTACACACAACTGGCTACACCAAATGCTACAAAGGTATCCGCAAGCATCCAGATTTCGCGGTTGGGTTTAACAAGATGGATGCTTGAAGTAATGAAGAAAGCCCAAAAAGACGAGACCCCAGGATGCAGCACAAGCTTTGAATCCCAGAATGCAGTAGACAATGAGAAAAAACCAATGACAAAGATTAAGACTCTACCGATAAGTTTTGGTTTTAAATTCTATATCTATAATAATATAGCAAAGATTTGCAACGAGAACCAACTTATAATTCTGAGTTATAATTGTCTATATTAAAATTATATTAGTTGTTGTTTGTAAGATAGTTTATAACTCAAATTTACTGTTTTACAAAATTTTATGTGAGATTAGACCTCACAGGCTCAACTTGTCCATTAAACTTAGAAAGGTTGATAAAAAAAATAAAAAAAATAAAAAAATTCTCAAAGTCATTACCGGATGGGTTTATCAAACCGGGTCAACAAAAAACTGGTTGTTCAATCCGGTTCTCAAATAAGCAAAAACCTGGTCACATCTGGTCCTGTATCCGAACTGATTCCCAGATTCAACCGGTTGAACCGGTCATCTCAACCCGAATTTTAAAATTGCTTCTATATGTCAGTATTTCACTGTACATTTTTTTTTAGAACGACTAGTTAGTAGTTACTGATTTGAGTCGTGCAGTGATATCCAAGCGGATGAAGATCCTAAAGTTTTATTTATTTTATTATTTATTTATTTATTTTTTGGAATGAAGCCTTGCACAAGATGACACTCCTATCTTGCCTTGTATGTACAAAATACTACTAGTACTTTGTAACTGAATAAATCATAAACTTTGGTTGATGGGGCACTTGGTACTACTTTGGACCTGCAAAATGTTCAACCTTAGCACAATTTTGTTTAGGATGCTTAAACTTTCAAAATTTTGATATGTAGAATAGTAATCCGACTCACTAACAAGTCAAAACAATTGTCTAGTAGTTGGAAATGCCTATAACATCCACCATGCCAACTTTTTTCTTACATGACGTTAAAGTGACGCGAACATGCCTAAAAACTATTTAACATGGAGGATTTATTTAAACAAAACTTTGAAGGTTATGACGACCAGTAGGTGTTACATCAACTTAAAAATCAGCTGCGAGTTGATTATGATTTTATACGATAAATAAGAAATAGTTAGCACCGATAACTCATTAACTCATAAGCAATTTTGTGCAAAGTATTCGACCATTTTCAATGAGGCCAGCTATCAGGGACGAAGCCAGGGGTTTTCGCGGGTGTCCGGGCACCTCATGGATTTTTTCAATGTAGTGTTAATTTTTGAAAAAAAAAATATCGATTTTTCCTAAAGTCATCTTAAATGCACCCGGTCCATCAAAATATGTTTCTAGTATGAGTTGTTTTTTATCTTTTATTTTTTTTACATCTGGTCATATTTAGCCCTGATTCCGTCCCTGCCATGGCGTATGGGCCATAATGGGCCATAATAATAGAAGACTGGGTTCGGGTTGGCTCGGATAAAATGATCCGCATGCTTCACCATCTTACCTCGTATATCGAGCTCCGTGGGTCCCACTCAGTTTCTGCTAGCTTTTCACTTTCGACATATTTGTCCCCACTCACTTTGACACTTTTGACCCAACCTTAGCTCAGTAATAATTGCCCATGCTTGATGCTTCCTTGCTCGTACTAATTAAAACCTTTCGACAATTTTTTTTTTTTAAAAAAACATTGCTAAAATGCAATGTACTTTTAAATTTTAACAAATTTTCTTTATTTAATGCATCGCGATTAACGAATTATTTGCTATATTTAGCTAAGTTATCATTAAATAATCAACAAGGGTCCATAGCTCAGTGGTAGAGCAATTGACTGCAGATCAATAGGTCACCGGTTCGAACCCGGTTGGGCCCTTATTTTTTTTAAATACTTCTATTAGTTTCTATTTTTGGCATATTACCTTTTTCTAGTGGTTAAAAAAGTTACATCAATGTAGGTAAAATATATCAAGTACGTATACATATATGGTCATCATTTTTCAAGGACATACACGTTGGACTTATAGTACAACCATGACAAAATTAATTTCACAAGTCACACAAAAACAACCCACATTATCTCCACAGCCACCATAATACTAGCCAAACACCACAAATCCACAATGAGCAACCATAAAAAGCCACCTCCACCGCCGTCGGGCCGAACAAATCTAGCTTCGTGTATAGTAGCAACCATTTTCTTAATATTTATAAAAATCATTGTACTCATTATATTCTTCACTTTATTTAAACCCAAGAACCCGGCTATTTCTATTACCGCGGTCCAAATTCCATCATTCTCCACCACTAACACCACAGTTACTTTTACCATTTCTCATTATATCGCGGTTTATAACCCTAACCGCGGTGTTTTCACATATTATGATAGCTCTTTGCAACTTCTATATGCTGGTAACCAGGTAAGCTAGCACGACATGTAATACCAACGTACTTTTTCGTTTGTCTCGTTTTAGTCACTGTATGTTTTTCCTTTTACATTTTTTAGTCATTATACGATGAAATTTTGTATGTATAGATGTTAAACATTTGTGCATACGAATGTGAAAACTTATTCTGAAAATACTAGGTACGAAATAATACACATATGATACAAAACAAGCTTTTAATGTTGTTAGTAAAAATACAAACATATAAAAAATATCTATGTTGCTAACTATAATTTTGTTATATGCAACTTATTGTAGGTTGGGTTTATGTTTATACCAACGGGAAAGATCGAAGCACACCGGACAATTTACATAGCTGCTACATTTCCCATCACGTCGTTTCCTATATCATTAGATAACGATAGCTATCCTGTGGAGGGGATTAACGGGTTTCGGGTCAGACCCAGTTTGGAGATTGTGACTAGAATGGATATGGCAGGTCGGGTTCGGGTTTTGCACTTCTTTACACATCATGTGGATGCTAAAGCTGAGTGTAAAGTCATTGTCGCTATAAATGATGGATCTGTTTTAGGCTTTTATTGCTAGGTTGTATAGTAGTAGTACTTATTTTCTTGTATATTTTTTGGTGTTGAATTAACTGACTAGTTTTAATCCCATTCAAGGTTTTAATTTGTTACTGAGATCAACATTGTTAGTAACATATTACAGTCATATGGGACTTGTTTGCAGGTTTTTTAATGTTTTGTGCAACACCTTACTATGGAAGTGGTCGTAACAAGTGACCTTGATATGTTTATAAAGATTGAAGGTTGATCATTTAACGAGCCTCGAATCTGTAATAAAATGATTTAGAAAGATGTATATATTCGATTACATTTGGGTGCACCTGTAAATCCGTTTTGTTTCAGTTTTGTAGGCATATAAGAAATGAAATATAAATCAAAGCAACCTTGTAGCATACTCTAAACATGTTATGCAAGTTCAATAATAACACAATGTAACAAGTAATAAAATGATTCTTGTGATTCGCTTGAAATTACATAAACCATGATCATATATCATAAGGTTGTTTTCCGGTAAACTTAACTTCAATCGGACTAACATTCTTTCCTATCGACCTCATATTCTGCCCGACCCCTTGTCGACCTGCGTTAACTTTCTCAGGGTACACACCATCTTTAGGATGCAAATATTGAACTTCACCATTAGGAAACACTCTATAAAACTGGTACTTAATCTTATACTTAGACCTCAACCTTGTCCCTAATGCTAAACATTGTTCTTTTCTAGCTAGTTTTAACAAATTTGGTCCTTGTCTCATAATGGCTGCGCCGCCAGTTGGCATTTCAAATATTTGTTCTTTTGGTGATTCCCATGTGATCACATAGAATTCTTCCACTTGGGCTTTTCTTAGTAGGCCACCCGTGCTTCCTGCGAAAATGGGAGATGGGGTGTTCGGGTCAAGCTCTGGTGGGGTGAACCCCACTGGAGCTTGTTTAGTTGGGACGTCGTCTGTGGTGGCTGCAGTGGCCTTGATGGTGGCAAAACGTGTGGCGAATTTTGGTGATTTGCTAGGGGTAAATGAGGTGAGTTTGGAGATTTGTTTGAATGAGGTTTGGTTTGAGATTGATGGTGTGAAGAGGGTAGCATGGGTAGCCATTGCCATTGGTGATTGAATTATTAGGGTGTTGATTGTTGATTTGGTAGTTAACTAGTTATAGGATAATGTGGGGTTGGGTTGTGTTTGGATAGTTTCATTGGATAAAGAAGATTTAGTGATAGCCAATGAGAATGTGGTATTCGATCCACCCTCATATCTTCTTCTATAGCCACGTGTAAGGTGTCCAAGTGTCGGATTGTCACGGGCTATATAATGTAGAAGTCGAGTTTGAGGCACTCTTGCTACGAGTCATGTTCATCTTTGGATAGGTCGTCTGATTTATGTAAGACATCTTCCGATAGGTAGGAGAGCTGTATGATTTATGTGAGTGAGACGTATAACATAAACCTTGCAGATCAACAAGGCTACTACTGGCGCCATTACGACAACTTCAAGTATACACAATACATATTTTGTACACAATACATATTTTCTACTGCTACACTGTAGGCAAGTCTCCATGACTGGAACAATGCGAAGAACAAAAATAGTAATGCAAAGGGCAAAAGGGAAATAAAGAATAGAAACAGAACAAGAACTGAACAAGTATGAAATGCAGAATCTTGTTATATATGTAAGTATAAATATAATATAATACGCCCCTTCAAATGCTACACAAACACCAGATCTCATGTACAAGAAACTGAACTATGTATGTAAAAAATAAAAGGGTACTGATTGGAGTTAAAAAATAATAATAATAAATATGACTATCTATCACTTCTTTATTTGTTTTCACTTTCCGCGTTAGCCTAGCTAACCTTCTATCGAGAAAAAATAGAAACCAGGTAGACATCACTTGTATAATATAATCATATGGTTACTTAGAATACTTTGACTTTGTAACATTCCACAGGTGCCCTTTTGTCATTTGTTCTGATAGCCGTATGGATTCTTGCTAGCCCAGTTCCATTGGTCTCTGCACATCTCCTCTATCCCATTTTCCGCCCTTCATACATAATAACATCATATATAAGCTAACAGATGTTATATGGGTATACTGTTTGCATAAAATTTGCAAGATTACTCTTATAATATTTCATTTCGGATCTGTCAAATATTGATGGTATTGTTATGTGCTGACCGGATCTCTTAATTCATATAATTTGATAATAGTTTTTGTTACTATACAGACGATAGTTTCATTTTTCTGAATTTTGTCAGATCAAATTATCATGGGTGGGAACGTAACAAATAAAATCTTAGGCATAAAGTTTTAAGCAAAGCCAACACTTACTTCCAGTTTAAGTCGCACTCAGCCTTTGCTGTTGAAGCATATACGACCTCAGCATCACCAGGCCGTCTTCCCGCTATTACTAGTGGAATTTTCTGTACAAAGAAAGCAAAGATTTGTAAACATTATATAACTGAGGCATATATAACTTCTAAAAAAAAGATCATCAAGATTATTTTATAAGTCAATAGGTTGACTTTTTGGGAGCGAAAGAAGTACTAGTATTCATCTTTGTTATAAATAGAACTAAATCACTTATCACATCTATTGAAGGGAGGTTATTACATTAGTATTGATTTAAACTTTTCTGAAATGAAGCTCATTCGGGACGTAAAATAGTGTAAAGTGTACACTTTTCTAGGACGGAGGGAGTCTTTGTTTTCAGTTTTTGGTTTGATGAAATCCAAATAAAAGATGCATAAAACAATACCTTTCCTGACGCCTTTTCAAACGCTGCCACCATCTCCAAAACAGATGTTCCTTTACCAGTTCCCAAGTTGTACACCTCACAACCTAAAACAGCACATTATCATTAAAACCAGTAAAAGTAAACATCATGCTACTAATTCAAGAATCAATAATTAGTCAGCATTTGTAACAAAAAAAATATTCGTCTATATCAGATTTCTCCGATTTCAGTTACGGATCTCATCTACAGTTCTACTCACATCAAGTAAATCAAACCTAGAATTACACCTTCATTTCCTGGTATCATAAATGTCGCTTATAATATGAAAAATCTTAAGGGAACAATATATACATTACACATAGAATAAATGGTTCAGATGTCTATTGATTTATGTATGTATGACCCAAAACCAATTATGTGATACTTCTGAACTTTAAACCATATAAATCATGCTAAGGGAGCAAAATAAATAGATAAATCAAACGAAGGATTTATGTGGTTCGGATTTTATAAGATAAAATGGGTAAAACACTCGATAACTGTCTTAACTATCATTTGTAACCATTTCCAACAAGTATACGCTACAGGGATATAGGAACCAATAAACTCTTTTCACCCTTTACACATTTCCCATAAGAAATCTGAACTGATTATTAATTAAACGTGAGAAAGGTAGCATACCTATTTTAGCATCATCAAGTTTTCTCAAGGCAGCCATGTGCCCATTAGCTAAATCGGCAACATGAATGTAATCACGAACCTGAAAGTTTGAAAACAAACCCAATTACCAACAATATGGATGGACATATTGCATTAATTCTAAACATATAGTGACAATTAAAATACAATGTTGGCAGGAAAAACCAACCCCTGTTCCATCTTTGGTTGAATAGTCGGTTCCAAATATTTTGAGTGCAGGTATCCTACCAACAGCTACTTGCTGGACAAAAGGCATAAGATTGTTTGGGGTTCCGAGAGGATCCTCACCGATATAGCCACTAGGATGTGCACCCACTGGGTTGAAGTACCGCAACATTATCATTCTCCATTCAGAATCCGAGGTATATATGTCACGGAAAATTTCTTCAATCATAAGCTGGAGGGTAAAAATATAAAGAGTACGTGTTATTTTTTACTGTATTTAATTATGTATAAATATTTTTTGAAAAAAACACTACGCTATTTATGATAAGAGCCCATTTCGCATGAAATGGATCATTTTGCAGTGGTTAGTTGGTTTGTCAAAGTTTCGAGATTGAGTTTGGTTGTAAATCCACTTCAACGGCTCAGTCTTAATTCAGACATTCTAGTACTCTTTAATAATGCTTCTTAGACCAAACCTAATCTAATACTTGATCATAGAACCTCGAATGAGGAATATTTGGTATGGATGAAGAAATTTACAGAATAATAAAAGCAATCCAAACAAGTTAAGATACCTTGGTTCGTCCATATGGGCTGGCTGCAGATAAGGGGAACTCTTCTGTGCATGGTACTTCCTTTGGCCAACCATAAACAGTAGCTGACGATGAGAATACAATCTGCAATGTTTGAAAACGTACTTGCGTTAACATATTACTATCTATTTTGCTCAGTGGTCTCTAACGATCCAATCAGTATGTATAAATAAAACATGTGTTATACCTTTTTGCATCCATGGGCCTCCATAACTTCCAACAGAGTCAGAGTACCGACAACATTGTTGTCATAGTACTTCAATGGTTTCTGCACACTTTCACCAACAGCCTTCAATCCAGCAAAATGAATAACAGCGTCAAACCTGCATATTTACAATAATTTTTTCCACCAAATTTAATGGAATAAACAGCAAAAGTAAGCATTCAAAAGAAGCTTCTGCTGTACACGAATTCTTAAAACAAACAATGACTAGAAGAAACTTTACTTTGTGGAGGCAAAAAGCTTTTCTAACGCAGGCTTGTCCCGGATATCAATCTGTGACGAAACAGAAAAAATAAAAAACCCAAGCGTTAACTTAAAAAGTAGATATATGAACCTATGTATCAAAACAGTTGATCGCTCTAACTTTAGCCCTTACGATAAGTAGATCAAGAAAAATTTTGATTTTCTTTGAAAAGGCGTTCACTTTTCTAATTTGTTTGGTGTAGAGATTCTTCCACTAAAATTGGAACTTCCTACCAACTCAAAACTGTTACATCAACCAATTCCCCCAAATTGGAACATAAAGGTCCACATCAATCCACATAACAATCACTCAAACTATATAATATCAAATCAAAGATATAATCATATAATTACTAACAATCCAATTCAACCACAAATTCAAAAGTCAAAATTCAGATCAAACCCTAATTCCACAAATCTAACATATAAAATGCATACAAACTGAACCTTTTTTGCATAAAAATCAAATCTTCTTGATACCCTTTTCACATCAGACCTCAATTTCAAATACTCACAACTTAAATCACCTAAAAATCAAATCTTTATCAATAAATACATCAAATCAAACCTCAATTCCTTAAACCCAATACTCAAATCACCCAAAAATCAAATCTTTTTTATACCCATTTCAAATCAGACCTCAATTTCAAATACCCACATCTTAAATCACCCAAAAATCAAATCTTTAACATACCCACATCTTAAAATCACATTAAAAATGAACCCTTTTAATAAAAACCATACCTGATGGAAAACAAGGTTAGCAGAAGAAGGGCCAGCAAGTTCCTTAACTCGATTAACAGCAGCTTGTGAAGAATTATCAAGATTATCAATGACAACTGTTTTATAACCACCTAAAAGCAACTGCAACACTGTATGACTTCCAATGTACCCTGCTCCACCTGTAACCAGTACACATTTCTCTGGTAGAGCCATTGTATGTGTCTGTGTGTGTGTGTAATTTACACACTCACTGTGTGTAATTAACAAATGGGTTGGTGTTAATTTGTGTTAATTACATGAAAAGAATGAGATATTGGGGGTTTAGGGTTGTGTTATGTACAGAATGAAAATGAGAATAAAATGTGACAGATGGGATTTAATATATATACATGTGAAGAGGTGAATGTGAGTGGGGACAGATTGGAAGAATGAATGAATGAATGAAATGATTTGGGTTTTAATTAAAGTGGGTTTTGGTAATCCCAATTTTTAATTTTCTTTTGGGGTAAGAGATTTTGGGAAATGAATAAAATCTTTGCTGCAAATGGTGGTTAAATCTTGGGAGGTTTGTGTGGCATGTATCATGGGAAAAAGAATGTTAAACTTAGGCGGAACACAAACAAACACTTGCCTTACTTTTTTTCTTGTCTTGGTAAATTAGAAATCTAGGAGTGTTTGGAAGCTGGTTCGGCTCGGCTAGTTTAACTAGCTGAATTGGTTTTGGTTGAAAAAACGAGTCAATATAAGCTGGTTTTCTTTGAAAACTCGATTTAACCTGTCAGGTCTTATGTTATGAGCTTATAGGATCGACGGTTCATAAAAAACGGTTGTGTTTGTTATTTTATCATTGAAACATAAGAAAACCATAGTTGCCATACGTGATTAACTCTCAATCGACACCACTACTAATTCAACTTGTAAAATGCTTAAATGATATGTTTTTTCTTATAAAAATGAAGATGGTAGTGAATTCCATTTACTAAGTGATCGTTGACTTGGCACATATGATACTCTAATGTCTCAATAGCAACGTACATATATAATACGTTTGTACACTAAAATTATGTTAATTGTGAATTGTTTTGAGTTGATCTTGATGATGTCCGATAGTTGTTTAATGTCTGGATTACTTAATTTCTATATTTGTATTGTCGTTTTTAAGTTTAGAATTTGCATTCTTGTTATTTTGTATGTCTTTTGTATTGGATTATGTTTTATAAAGTTATTATGTGATTGGTAGTTAAATTTCCATCTGTTATGTGTGTTTGCAATTTTTTTTTCCTACTAAAAATCAATTACAATAAGATGGCAGGCAAACGAGTAACAAGCTGCGCCACAACCCTTTTTTGGATGGCAAACTCAATCCTACCAAAAATGAGGTTTTGTTTCTTAGGGGTCGAAAAATTACTTTGCACAACCCGTTGAACCCTAGTCAAAAACTTCACTGCCACCAGAGCTAGGAAACCAAATGTATTAAAAGCAAAAGGGATAAACACGTGTTGATTTTCTAAACAAGCCTTCTCGTGTTTAGCAACTTTGCTCGATTCCGCTTTCAACGCAGCTTGTCCCGCAACAAACCCCTTGTCCCTGAGCCCTACAAGAGGGGACACCCCAGTAAGATCCACACAAGCATGTTTCCCCCCGGTCCACCCAAACAC